>JAQGBS010003732.1:0-11137 GCA_034698545.1 Acrobeloides obliquus
CTTTTATAGAACGTTCCTTTCTACAGTAGCTATCCAAAAAGTGGTCGCTCGAAGAAATCCGATTTAAACTCAATTTTAAAAAAAGCAATCATCAACACCTTCTAATAGAGCCCCATAGGGTTCTATTAGAAGTTTTACGGTAGGAGGTTTTTCGATGCGAGGAATCGATTGCTCTCAGTGCGGGGAGGCTGTTGGGGCCTTCTTTGGGGGAGGATAAGATGGTGTATTATAAATAAGTACCAACTTTAGGCACTTATCGTTGGGTATTACTAATCAGTTTTTGCTATAGTTACTTATTAGACCTCCTCATGACCTATCAAAGTGTGACGAACTTTTTTGGCCGACTAGAATCTTATTATAATGGTGGTGCCTATTTTGCTGATTTAAAAATAATTTTTGTCCTATTTTGTATTACTTTGTTACTAAAATTGTTATCGACAGGGTTTTTGTTGTTCTATCGATATGTTATGTGTAGGATTGGAAAATTACAAGACTTTTTGAAGAAGCCTAAAAATTTGGGTTATGCTATGATAGGAGTTTTTTCGATTGCGTTTTGTCCGATTGTGTATCTTTTTGTGGATACCTCGGTAAGAAAAAAATTTTTCGCCATGGTGGGATCGAACCTTCGACTATTTGAGCTCGAAGTGATATATACACTTGCCAATTCACCATAGTTACAGTGCCAGGATTTTTCCCAGGAGGGGATAATTTTGGTGACTCCAAAAATATAAGGCCCCCTTTATGTTTTTTCGATTTTTTCAAAAAGTTCGATTCACCCCTTCCTTATGTTTGTTGTACCAGTCTAATAGATAGATAACGGCTAGATAACGGCAAAAGTGGATTGAGCATTACCAGGTGACGGTGGCCGAGTGGCTAGAGATGCTGACAACAGTGTCAAAGGTCCTCGGTTCGATCCCGGGTGAAATCACAAAGATTTTGTCGGAGACTGGTAATTTCTGTTAACCTACTCCTAGGATTTTTTGGAAAATCGTATGGGGGACGATTAAGTTTAAAAAATAAAAGATTTGTGGGCAAAATCATAAGGAGGACCCTTATGTTTTTTTCTTTTATTTTTTTCAGTCTGGGGGTAATTACCCCCTCCCTGCCTACGGCACTGCATGGCTGGCTCAATTCTTCTAGGTGAGAAACATCTTTTATAATAATTCATTTCTAGATGATCGAAAAAAGCAATAATCGGCGCCATGATATGGTGCATCTTCTTGTCATCATATTTCTCACGTTCATCGTCATCATTATTCTCATCGGCTTTTATATATGCTGCTTATCCATGCACCAAGCCATCAAAAATATGCAAAATACCGTGCATGAAAACACCTTTCGTCGTCAAAAAATGCTCCACTTATCGGTGATGGTCGAATATGTCATAGTTGTTATTACAATTTACATTCCTTTTATCCTAGATGTTATTTCACTAATATTTTCTATTCCTTATGTCCCCATATATGCGTCTATACCGATAATTTTTCAAACATTTTTTAGTGCCCTAGCGCAATGTTATTTTATTAGGCCTTTCAGACAATGTGTTAAAGATTTAGTTTCTTATGTGGGTAAATTTTTTTGTAAGAGAAATTTTATTCAACCGGTAGACTTCGTTGTAAATTCGGAAAATAATAGAGTGGGTTAAAAAAGCGAGAGTGGTGTAGGGAGAAGGGCCGACTAGTGTGGGCACCAAGGTTGTGTTCCGATTCCGGTAGTTCCGGTCATTTTTGCTGTTCCGTGTTCTGTTTCGGTTCCGTTAAAATTGGACCGGAGCTACAATAAAACAGTATATTTTTTGGCCAACCATGGCCAACAATTTCTAACCATGTTTGAGCGTATATGTTAAAGGGGGACAGACTTTTGCGACTGGATCTCCGACGAAAAAAAATTTTTCGACATTTTTCAAAAAAATGATATTTCTAGGAGTAATTTTATGCGAAAAATCGATTGCGAGCATTCCCGAAGCGTGAAAATGCTTCCTTGACCCTGATTCAGGGAAATAGATGTGTGTATTGAAGCGAAAATCGAAAATTTTTGAAATTTCTTCCTCAAAATCATATTTCTGGACTAATTTCATGCGGAGAATCGATTGCGCGCATTCCCGAAGCGTGAAAATGCTTCCTTGACCCTGATTAAGGGAAATGAGTGTTTGTATTGAAGCGAAAATATGAAAATTTTGGATTTTTCTTCTAAAATCATCGTTCTAAGGGTTATTTTATGCTAGAAATCGATTCAGCGTATTCCCGAAGCGTTGTGGTAGAAACATAATTTTCCAAGGACGATGATCAAGGATGCATTTTGACACTTCGGGGTTATCTATCTATTGAAGCGAAAACTTGCCATAGGTGTCTATATAAAAGTTGTAGGGCAGATTCTCACCTTTCATATGAGTTGTCAACGATCTCTTAATTCAATTTCTATCAGGAGATATGGCTATTACAAAAACAGCAAAAAAATTTGTGGAGTGGATTCGGATTCGAGCTCTTGATGTATGGCACTTTGTAGCAAAATTCCACTGCGCCATTTTACTCCCATTTTTTAAACTATAGCGTGAAACAGACTATATATTAGATAGAAGTTTGGCATATTTTTGTTTGTTTATAATTTTTTCAATAAAAAAATTTACAGGATGACGCAATAAAAAGTGCACGATGGCCCTATTATTTTTTCATGAAAATTATGAAAATATCGAAAAATCGCAATTTTTATCTCATGGGGCGCGATACGAACTCGCGCCTCATGAGATAATTCCGAGCATGTTAGCCACTCGACCATAAGTCAAACCCCATGATATGGTCCTTGTTTTAGAGCTTTGAAATCTTTGTATCACAACGAAAACATGAACGTAGTGAAAATTTCCTGAATCAATAAAAGTTGTGTATTGAAGTGAAATTTAAAAAAATTCTGCGTCAATACACAATTGATTCAGGGATCAATTGTGTATTGCCGCAAAAATTTATTGATTCAGGGAAGAATTTTTACTGCGTTCATGTTTTCATTGTAATACACAGATTTCAAAACTCACTAACTTCAAACGCAATTGTCTCAACAATGATTCAGAGCATGCCGTAAAAACAAAAAATGCTCCATTTTTCATGAACTTTCCGAATATATCATTTTTTCATAGTGTTTTTTCCGAGCACACTTGAGCAAAGGGTGGGTCGACCCACCCCCATGTCGCCGCTGGGGGGTCAAAAGTCGGCAAACGTGTTGCTTTTGGTAAAAATATACAGCAAAAAAAGCCAAAGAGTTTTTGATGAATTTTTCGATTTTTTACGGCCAAAAAAAGGTCGTCAAACGAGTCGCTTTTCGATTTACCAGCCTACCCCCTTTGCCCATGTATGTTTCCGAGTGGACTGGTCTTTTAATATTTTTTTACATTCTTTATTTTGTCTTTTTCTCAAATTTTTATCATTTTGAACAATTTTTTCAACAATTTGAATTGATTTTTTCAATGATCAAACAACGATCGATTAATTGTGCCTACCCAAAATTCACATAAAAGTACACAAAACTTTTTTCAAACAAAGACCCATTTCCGACTCTTTATTCGCCTTTGATCAGTTTTTGTCCTTGTTTGAAAAATTCTCTTTTTTTGCTCACATTTTCCCATTTCACCCACCTCGATGAAGAAAGTGAAAGTGAACAACAAAAAATCAAAACATCTCCTCACATATCAATGAAAATTCTTCTTGCTCTTAATTTTTTCCTACTCCTTTTTATGTCTTCCCATCCTACCCAGCGCTTCTATAAAAAATTCAACATACCTCGAGAACAAAGAAAACGCCGAGCGTCCTTGAAAAACAGGCAAAACCTTCGGCAACGGCCAGCAACTTGGCCCGAAGACGCGCACTTTCTAATGTGTTCGGGTGGGTTTTCGCGGTCCGGAATGTAGCAGTGGCAGCAGAAGCAGACGGTGGAGCATCAGAAACGGGTGTTTTTAAAGATGGTAGACAAAAGTTGAGCACAAAGAACAAGACAAAATGATCGAGAAGGAGTGTTACAAATTTCGAAATTTGGAGTAGCAGGTTGTAAATTGTGCCGCCTAGAAAAATTTGGAATTTCCAAAAATTGAAAAATATAAACAAGTATACAGGGTGGCCCAAAAAATTGGCAATTTTTGGAAAACCTCTATAGGGTTATTTTGGTGAAAATTATAGGGTGTATAAAAAAACAGAACTTGGGCGATTTTTAAAATTTTTTTGACCCGAAAATTTTTTCAAAAATGACCCTATTAGGGCTAATTTTATGTGGGAAATCTATTGCGCTCATTTCCAACGCTTAAAGACGCTCCCTAACCCTGAATCAGAGAATCGGAGTGTGTGTATTGAAGCGAAAATCGAAAATTTTTAGATTTTCTGCCTTAAAATAACTTTCTGGGAGTAAATTTATGCGGAGAATCAATTTCGTGCATTCCCGAAGCTTGAAAACGCTTTCCTGATTCAGTGAATCGGAGTGTGTGTATTGAAGCGATGACCAATTTTTGCTATAGTATATCAAATTTTCTTTGATTCAGTATTAGGGAAGCATTTTCAAGCTTCGGGAATGCGCGCAATCGATTCCCTGTATAAATTTACCCCTAGAAAATCATTTTCAGACAGAAAATCTAAAAATGTTCGATTTTCGCTTCGATACACACACTCCGATTCTCTGATTCAGTATCAGGGAAGCATTTTCAAGCTTCGAGAATGCGCGCAATCGATTCTCCCGCATAAATTTACCCCCAGAAAATCATTTTCAGGCAGAAAATCTAAAAATTTTCGATTTTCGCTTTAATACACAAACTCCGATTTCCTGATTCAGAGTCAGGAAAGCGTTTTCAAACTTCGGGAATGCGCGTAATCGATTCCCCAAATAAAATTAGCCTAATAAGTCATTTTTGAAAAAATTTTCGGGTCGAAAAAACATGAAAAATCGCCCAAATTCTGATTTTTTATACACTCTGTAAAAAACTTGAAAAAATCGCCCAAAAATCGCAAAATTGATACATTTTGTGGGTACCCCATACATGAACAAGGAGGGGAGACAAGCACCTCGGGGCTATATGTTGTCGACCAAAAAAAAAGGTCGCCATCTAATTTTTTGGCTTGGTTATATAGCTTTGAGACTTGGAACTCCGAGGCTATATGAATCTTAATTTTTGGCTCGATGTTAGCTACATGAGGGGGGGGGGCAGTCCCCCACCCATTGGTAATGTATGGGGTACCCTGTAATACAAACGAAAAATTTTTTGAAACAATCAATTAAAAAATTTTTACTTGGTAAAACATGAAGTGAAATAGCCAAAAATCCTGCAAAAATTGTCACAATCATCAGAGGTTTTTGTTTTGAGTTTGAAAATGGCATTGATATGAAATAAGCAAAAATTTGGAATCCTAAAAATTTTTTGGATTCAAAATTGAATTTTTATCAAAAAAGTTACCTGCCAAAATAAAAATTTCGGTTGTCCAAGACCACATTTTTCCAGAGGAATATTGGATAGTTATTGAAGTAAATGCATTTATGGAGCTAAAAAAATCAAATTTTTGCAAAAAAATTAAATTTTATTACTAGACAACAACAATTTGTAGCATAATACATCGTTTATTTTCAGTCATGGGCATTGGTACAGGCTGCTCGTTGGCCTAAATTTTAACAAAAATTCGCCAATTGATTCAGCTTTCCGAGCGCTTCAAAACGAGTACCATATTTTGAGTTTTCGTGTGGTTTACCCACGGCCGAGTGGCTAACATGCCCGGCTTTCACTAATAGAGCGCAGGTTCGATCCCGCGTCCAAAATTCTTTTTTATTTTGTTATCAAAATTCATGTAAATTTTTGCATATCATTTTTATGCGGGGGAAACACGTTGACGCTATGATTTTTTCATGAAAACTTTTGGAAAACTGTAAAAATTGAAAATCTCAAAAAAATCTAAAACTTTTTTTCCAAATTTCCCAAAAGTTTCTATTGGAAAAACAATAGTGTTCTGCTCTCCGAATACACATGTGGATATGCAAAAATTGACATGTATTTTGACAACAAAAAATAAAAATAACAAGGCATAGCACGTTAGCCAGTCGGCCATGGATCAAACCCCAAAACCCAATGATATGGTACTCATTTTGAAGCGCTCGACGAACTGAGTCGATTGTCCATTTTTTAAAATATTTTGACCTTGCTTGCACCCTTTTTCCTCCTTTGGTGCTCCGTGAGGAGTGGAAAAAATTGATTTCTTTTTGAAAAATAAATCACACACCTTCCATACCCGACCTTCTGAGTGTTAAATTTTTTACCTCATCCATTAATTTTCCCAGCAAAGCACGTCCATTGAACCTAACCTTCCTAGCTAATTTGAAGGCTAAATCTCGAAGCTGATGAAATTTTTGCTGCTCCCAATACCATCTGGGGCTTTCTTGGACGAAACTGAAAATTAAAAAAAACATGGATTTAAAAAATGTTTTGAAGCATCCATGGTGTAGTGGATTTTCGGTTTCGTGGGGGGGGGACATTGCCACTCGCTATGTGCCTGATCATGTGATCAATGGCCTGACCCCCCCCCCTTTCCCATGATCAACCGTGATCATTTCAGCTACCTCCCCCACCCCTTTGACCTGATCACGTGATATGTGAACGACCCCGTAGTCGAAAACCTTTAAACGGAATATAGATCCCTGTGCAAAACTTAAAATTAGTGAAACCTTGATTTTCAGGAAAATTTTGTGTATTGACACGAAAATTTGAAAATCACCAATTTAAGTCCAAAAGATATGTTCATGGGTGTCGTTTAGAGGTGTTCGATTATGCTGAAAATGATCATGAGGTCCATTTTTGAATTTGAATTTTCTGTACGAAATTTTGAGCGAAAATTTCAGGAAAATTTCAATTCACAAATAGTTTTAATTTCTTGTCTATCATTATACATTCAAAAATTCTTTCCAAGACCCATTTTATTACCACTTTTTATGTGACCTTATAGTAAAAAGGACAGCTGCGCAACATCCAAACATCGTATAATCCCTTTATCCATGTCAAATATAATAGCTCGGCTGTTCTTTTATGCAACAATAGTCCTCGTAGTCATCTGGTCATATGTTGCAATACCAAAGACACGGGTATTATTATGCAATTTTCTCGAGAATGGCACAACAATTTTCGCTTTTTGGTAAACAAACTTCAAGGTCAAAAAAGAGAAGACCAATAGTTATGAGATTGGGCAATTTTTGGCGGGATTTTTTTTTGAATTTTAGGAATGTGACCTCAAGTCAAAAACCCTCCTATAGCGTGACTTGTGGTGCATTTCGATAAATGTCATTAAATCGCCCCTAGGAGGTATCGAACTTTAAATGGTTGCTCATTGTCTGAGTTCTAATGTAATTTGGGTCACTTTTAGACGAATTTAGAATTTCAATGACAATACAAACGTATTATCGAGGGTTGTTTTGTCTGTGATGGGGATTTGAGATGGAAAGTTTCGGAATTTATGGGAAAACTAAAGATTTGAACGAGAAGAAAATTGGAAAAGTGAAAATTTTACTTAAAAAATTGAAACTTTAAAAAAAATATCGGCCGGCCCTGTGCTGGCCCAATCAAACTTGGGTGGTCTGAGGGCGGAGCACGGCCGTCTGTGGCTGGCCTGACCTAGGCCAGGCTTGAACTCAACCCTGCACACCTCTATCTTAGACTTAAGCTTATTGGTGTTTTTTAGACTTTTTAATGGGTTTTAAGAAAATTTTAAATTAAAAATTAAAGTTTTTAAATTTTTTTCAAAACTTACTTTGCATCCAAAAGCAGCAGGACTACCAAACATATAGCTATAAAATTCAAAAAATAGCTCCAATTTAATTCAAATACTGATAAAAATCCAATAATTAAATAAGAAATAAATTTCCATCCAAATGCATGATTGATAGCGAAAACTTGGTTTGTTGCATGAGCCCAATCCAATACTAAAAAGAGATTGGTACTTGATTTGTTTTTGATTTTTTTGGTTTTTTTACACCTCCCCAAACATTAGCAGTTTTCTCGGCACATTTAAAATTAAGGTGGGGTAGGGGGAGAACACATGTACAAACACCCCCCGAAAATTTTGACTTTCTGAATGCGGAAAAAACATAAGGGGGGACCAAGGTGATTTTTTTCAAAAATCACTTCGATCCCCTTATGATTATTCGCGCTGATAGGCGCGAAATTTTTTTTTGAAAAATACTTTTTTAAGCTAAAAATGCTTTAAAAAATTACGACTTTTGTTGAAAAAATAGGAAATTTTTGCGACTCGTCCGCAGCCCGCGAGCGAAATGAGTCTCGCCCGCAAAATTTGCGGGTAAAACTCATTTTGGCCTGCTGGTTGTGGGCGACCCCCCCCCCCGAAATTCGAGGGGGTTGTATACGTGTGGAGGGGAGAGGGTGGTAATCATAATATCTATTAACCCCATATGGCTTATAGCACAAAATCAAAAAATACTTTGTTTGTCAAAAATCTATATATAAAAAAGTATTACTTAGTACAAAAATCGCAGTATTGGAAGTGCCAAAAGTTATCCCAACACAAAATCTGATTCCTAGATTGTAATATTTATAAAAACCATGTGCTGTATAATGTGCCAAAAATCCATTAAAAATAGTAAGAATAAAGTTTAAGGTCAAGTTTATAAGTAAAGACTTTTTTGGACTCAACCTACAATTTGCATAAATTTGTGGAAGTTGGAAAAAGAACCTACTTTTGACATAAAAGCCATCCGACAAAAAATCCAATAGAGGCACCAATAAAAAAAGTTGTATGGCACAAAAATTTGGTGAAGGCGAGATCTTTTTCTAGCTAAAAATTGTTTTGATATCGATCGCTTCGTTGTCATACTGTCCTATCCCCCCCCAAATGAAGATCCCTTCTCCCAAGATGACCCACCCCGGCTCCTTTAAAGGGGGGAGCCATCTCAATTTGCAATTTTAAGCAAACCTGAAATAGTGCTATTTTCGCGAAAACAAGGTGAAATAAGCATTTTCACGCGACGGGGATGTGCTCAATCGATTTTTCACCCTAGAAAGTCATTTTTCAACAAAAAATTTTTGGAGAAAAGGCCTTAATCTTCATCCCCTTTAATAAGTCACTACCTTTTCCCTTATTAGACCCCCTCACGTGGTGTATCATCCCTATCACCCACAATGGACTATTAATGTCGGAATAAAATTTTGAGGTTGGCACTATTTCTAGGTCGAAATTGCCAATATGTGACTATCATGGTGTAGTGGTTCGATGCCCTGCCAATTGTTTAGCATCACCGACACTAACAAGGGTTTGGTTCACCCTTATGTACCAAAGATTTTGCAGGAACCTGCTATTGATCGGGATCACAACATAAAATAACAAACTTGAACCAAAAATTCCTCCGAATCCGGATCTAATGAGATATTATATAAGCCCAAACTTTGTGTCTTGTAAGATTGAAAATTGGTCAAGTTATGCAAAAATAACACCGCAAAAGTGGTAGCTAAAAGTACAACCTAATAAGAATTTTTACCACTTTTTTTCAAAATTCGCAAAAATACTTGTTTCCGAATACCATGGGATGTCTTGCCGGACCATTTTAGTAAAGTATCCATAAATTAATTTTTTTTGTTAACAAAAAATGCTTATACAATTTGAAGCGTGTGTATCTCATGCGAAAGAATTTCTGATTCATTTTTAAATGGCATTTGTACAGGGTGTATAAAAAACTGGAATTTGAGCGATTTTTCCATGTTTTTTGACCCGAATTTTTTTTTCAATTTTTCAAATCCTAAAAATAAACCAATAAGGGTAATGTTATGTGGGGAATCGATTGTGATCATTCCCGAAGCTTGAAAATGCTTCCCAGATCCTAATTCAGGAAAGTAAGTGTGTATATAAAAGCTAAAAATATAAATTTACACACTACTTTTCTGAATCAGGATCTGGGAAGCATTTTCAAACTTCGGAAATGCGCGCAATCGATTTCCCGCATAAAATTATCTCTATATGAGTCATTTTAGGATTTTAAAAAAAATAATTTTCGGGTCGAAAAACATGATAAATCGCTCAAAATTCCGGTTTTTTCAATACACCCTGTAATATTAAATAAATGTTATTTTTGTATAGAAAAAGTCTTTAATTTATTGTTTAGAAAAGAATTGATGGAATTTAAAAAAATTTAAAAAATAAATCGTGTTATAACACTCCTGTTTTCGTGTTTTATTTTTTACGGCTAATCTTATACGCTGAATGTGAAAGCCTCTCGAAGATCGAAAAGTTAGATATAATCAGTTTTGGTTTTAAATACATTATCTTAAACCACTATCTAACACAATAAGGCATCGACGGTAGTCGATCCTCATACAAATAACATCTACTTTCCTTAATTACGCCTAAAGGAAGGTGACATCATACTTTTCTAGACTTAGCGACTGTTTAGTTGTAGTTTGTAACTGTTTGTGTTGCATTGTATTTTGTGCTGATGCACTGGACTTGCAATGAAGCGGATAGATCAAGGGATCTTCTCGCCGCATTTATGTTTTGATTTGGGAACGAGGATGTTTTGGATTTGTCATGGAAGGTGGAGCTTCTTATCGAGGGCTTACATCAGATTTCACAATCCCCGAAGTTGAAGAAGAGCCTATCGTCGGCCTAGAGCTCATTGTGCCAGGAAACAGTGATCCTGGAAAGATCTCTCCGATTAAAGCTCCGATAGCTCTCTTATCATCTTGCATTTCGTGTTTTACTTCAGGCTCTAACGAAACTGTTTAGAGGCCGGACTCCTCTCTACTTGGACTCGAGAGTCGAACCAACTCACAACTCCAGAAGCTTCCTCAATTCAAACCCAAATCCAATTGAAAGATCCATCCAGAAGAAGAACACTTGTTTTCTACAACATCACTGGTGATGATGTGGTATCCCTACTGCCATGGCCGAATCCTAGATATTTGAGAGTTACCTTCACATGGATGATGATTTTTTTTATCTTTGCGGGAATTGTCATATAATTGGAAAAATTTTTATTTAGAATAATACAATATTTGTACAATCTTAGACGTAGAAAACGCTAATACTTCTCCTAGTATCACAGCTAAACACAACCAGACATTAAAGGTCATCACAATCAACATTAACATATAGGCTAATATTAATTGAGGAATTTGTAATGTAGC
>JAQGBS010003733.1:0-11136 GCA_034698545.1 Acrobeloides obliquus
TTTGTGAATTCAACGGTGAAGAAGGTCACCAATGCTTGGATGTAATCGTTGCGAGCTATCTTCAGTGTAAAATTCGTTTCAAATGCGAGATCTTCCACTTTGACGGTGTACAAATCGACGTCCTAAAAATTGGATTATACAATCGAAATAATTGCTTCAGGAGGTAAAAGGTGCCATCACCCACCACCATTCAAGTTGGCATCACCCAAATCGCCGATCACCCACTGAACGGTGATTAAGTCATTAAGTGATGGGTGGGTGAATGTGGGGTGCTATCACCCATTTTTCTCCCCTCCCCTGACAACAATATATTTTTCAATTTGCCTTCTCGAAATTCTCTAAATATGTGCAAAAATTTTAATGAATGATTTTGGGTGCAATCACCCATCACCACACACAACGCCATATCTCTTTTTGAAAATTTTGGGCAAAAAAGGGGAATTTTCCAATTTTTGACAACTTTCTCAATTAAATTTTTCAGGGGGACCAAGGCAATTTTTTCAAGTTTTCCAAAGAATTTCAAAAATTACTTTAATTCCCTGTTTTTTTCGCGCCTGTCGGCGCGAAATTTTCTTGCTGAAAAACACTCATTTTTAAGCGGAAAATGCTCAGAAATTTTCGACGAGAATTGTGTTGAAATCCTTGACTGAGTCAATGCAATTTGTTGATAAACACTTGTTTTTAAGCTGAAAATGCTCAGAAAATTTTCGTAGCAAAAATGGAAAATTTTGGACCTTTTTGTGAAAAAATACGAAATTTTGGTCTTAAAATTAGGATTTTTAGAAAAAGTTTTCAACAATTCGGGCAAAAACATAAGAGACCCTTATGATTTTTTTCGGCCTTCGGCCGGAATTGGAGAGGGGAAATCACCCCAGGTTCACGACAATTTGCCACCGATGAAAATTGAAAAAATGCCCGAAAAATCCTACCTTCAAACAAAAATTGTTTGTGACGACTTGTCCATTATCAACAACATCTACTAACGGTTCTGTGATAGCAACGTTTCGAATAGACGACATGTTAAAGCCATATACATTATCCCACCTAAAAAACGAGTAAAAGTAGAAAGCTTGGTTCATTTTGTTGTATTCACTTATCATGGTACAAAAGTCGAATTTTTTCTTTTAAAATCAGCCAAAAAAACACAAATGATTCACTCATTTTATTCTGTCCCGATTTTTCACACAAAAATAACATCACCAATGTGTTTCTCGACTAAAAGGCTGATTTAAAATATATATAAAATTTTCGGCTGATTTAAAATATATAAAAAATTCGACTTTTGATCAATGATAAGTGAATCCAACAAAGTGAACTAGCTCCAAAAATAGATTTTTTGGCTCACACATCATCCTACCAATTAATCTTATCGTCCTTGTATTGTCGATCTTCAATAGCACAAACGTAGAGCTTGGCACGATCTGGGAAGAGCACACCATCTTCGACCAACCATTTGTCGCGCGCATAAAGAACTGTGTTCAACATGGATTCGTACAGTAGACAGTAGCCCATCCATTCAGAAATTATTAAATCCACCTTTTCGATTCCATCCGGTAACTCTTTGATGTCTTCAATCTTGCTGTGCACAACTTCAATAATATGGTCCAGTTTGTTGTCCTGAATTATCTGCTTGGACATCGATGCCATGTTCGAGTATTCAACCTAAAAGCAGCATATAAATTTAAAAATGAACCAGGCAAAAAAACATACCGCAATCACCTTCCTAGCTCCAGCTTTAGCGGCAAACATCGACAAAATACCAGTACCTGATCCGACATCCATGACAACCTTGTCTTTAAATAAGTGACGATTGTGATAAATTGCATTGCGATAAGTTAGCGTACGTACTTCGTCTTTGAGCATTTCCTAAAAGTATCATGCTTTAAGCTGCGTTCAAGCATGTCAAAAAAATTGTCAAAAAAGTCTAACTTTGCCTAATTTTCAAAAAAATCGTGTTTATTGAAAAGATTGGTCATGAAGCATAAAATCAGGCAACAAATTTATGCTTTTCGACCATAAAATTTTATGCTTGATGACCAATTGTTTCAATAAACACGATTTTACTGAAAATCAGGCAAAGTTCGTAAAAATGGTAAAACAGGGGGTGGAGAAATCCGAAAAATTTTTCCTAATCTTATCTTTTTGTCCAAAAATCCTAATGGTACTCCATTATGGTTTTTCACCAAAAATGACCAAAATTTCACTAAAAAAGTCCAAAATTTTCCATTTTTAATCAAAATTCAACATTTTTCGTCAAAAATCGTAATTTTCTTCAGTATTTTCGGCATAAAAATAGTGTTTTCCAAAAAAATTAAATATTTTGTAAAAATTAGAATTTTTTTGGTTCTTTCCCTTAAAAAGTGGCCCAACTAGGAATAAATTTTTTTGCCTTAATCCCTCTTATGTTTTTGCCAAAAATTTTCAAAAAAAACATGAAGACCAAGGAAAAAAATTTTTTCTAAGTTGACCCGCCCCCCAAAATTTTTTTCCTAGACACGCCACTGAACGGAGAAGCCCGAGGCAAATGATGTACTAAGTCCTGACATGGGATACAAAAAGTCCTGACATAAGTTGGCACGAAATACTGATATAACATACAAAAAGTTCTGTCCGTTTTAGAATACATAGTTTATGTTAAATGTTATCTTACTTTTGAGATTTCTATATAGCCGGCTTCTGCTAAACGGGCAGAAAGAACTTTTTGGACACTATTACTTTTTTCACGTTTTTTGAATTTTTTTTCTCAAAAATTGCATTTTGATTTTTTCCACTCTTATGTAGGATTTATACTTGCCGCGCCATCAGAATGTAATTTTTGAAAAAAATTCAAATAAAAACGTGAAAAAGTAACATGAAAAAAGTAAGTGTGAAAACCAAAAATATGAAAAAAGTAATAGTGCTACTTTTATCACGTTATATGTCAGTATTATGTCAGGATTTTTTGCATCCCATGTCAGGACTTCGTACATCCTTTCCAGGAATTCTCCGCTCCTGTAACTAACCTCATGAATGCCAAAATGTGCATATGAGTCAAAATAATAGTCTTTACTGGTCATTTCTGTCAAGTTGGCTCGCTTATCACCACTTTCAGTGGTACTTGTGCCATTGCTGTCAATAACCATTCCGTTTTCCGACATTTTCAAATGAGAAATACCTAAAATGTGCATTTGAGAAACTTTTTAGAAATAAAAAATGTAGAAAAAATCCCAAAAATATAGAAATTAGAAAATGTCTCGAAAGAGAGTTTCTTCAAAGAAATGGCACCGCTGCTCATCGCACTCTTTTTAATCGTAGCAAATTTAAAGGGAATCCTTTTAATAACAAGATTAGGTTCAAAAGTTTTATGAGCAAATTCTAAAATTAAAAGCGAAAAATTTTTTGAAATGACAGAAAATTAATTTTTTTACGGCCCGCAAAAAACCGCAGCCCCGGCCCATTTTTGGGGGTTTTTACGAGTCCAATACTTTTTTTAAAGAGTCTAAATCAAGTTTAGGCATAGGCTTAAGCTCAAGTTTAAACTAGAGGGGCCCGGCCCTTAGGGCCGCCACTAATTCGTTCCGCCCCTTACGCCAGGAATTTTGCCCCCCCCCCCCTTGTATATAGTAAAGAGACGTTTTCGCGCTGATTTGGGGGAGATAGAGCGATTTTTCATCCAGGGGACTCCTTCCAGACTCCCAAAAATAGCCACCACCATATGAATGATTTCAGTGTTCAAAATCAAAAAACGGAATTAGTCACTTTCGAGCCATTTCTGGCGAGATTTTTAAGTTTGAATAAAAAGGACTTTTTTCTTATGTTTCTTTGTACATTTCATGCATTATTCTTAGTCTTTTTTTTCATAAGAAAATCCGTTTTTGATGCCGTTTTTTTGCCACTATAGGGTTTTTAATAGCACAGATTTAGATTATAAAACAAATTTGGGGTCGTTTCCTTATGAAACTATAGAGTTCTGAAAATGCGTGACATCCCTACTCGGGACTTGCGCCAATCGATTTCTCGTGCCCGAAAACCCCCAAGTACCAAAAATCGGCCAATTTGGAGAAAAATTTTTTGGAGATAGGGCCGAAACAGCACCCCTTTAAAAGGGGTAGGTGCAAATTAGGGCCTTTTCTCCAAAAATTCTTTTTGAAAAATGACTTTCTAGGGGTAAAAATAGTGTGAAAAATCGATTGCGCACATCCCCGTCGCGTGAAAATGGTTCCTTCACTATCTTTAACGTGAAATAGTGCTATTTTCGCGAAAACAAGGTGAAGGAAGCATTTTCACCGACGGGGATGTGGGCAATCGATTTTTCACACCATTTTTACCCATAGAAAGTCATTTTTCAAAAAAATTGTTTTGAGAAAGGGCCCTAATTTCTACTTCCCTTTAAGGCGTTATATCTTGTTTTGCTAATTTCTCTAAAATGAATGATAGAATTTTCAATTTGGCTATTATATTTGTAAAAAAATCGGTTTTCCTACACTTCTACAGAAAGTTTTTTTAAAGATTGTCGGTGACGCCATTTTCGAGGTGGTGTGTGTTCTATGTAATAGAACACAATATTTGAAGCATTTTTTGCTTTTACGGCACTACTTGAAAATCTAACCGTACAAAAGTTATATACGAAACAAAAATGGGAAAAAATTTTCAAACGAGTGTAAACATTGAAATGAAGAGAAAACATTGAGCTTGTACCCAGGAAAAATCAGGCTGTGTATTGAAACGATTTAGTAAAACTATATTAAATTCAACACGTTGACATTTTGGGAATTAGGACATAGAATATATTTTGTATAACTCGCCGAGACGAATAAAACGACACCAAATTTAGTGAATTTGAACAATGTTTTGGGTTATTGAAACGAAAATCCTGATTTATGTTATGCTAATTAAAAATGTTTCCGTGGCCGATGGCTTAGTCAACGAACAAGATTGATTGTTACGAACGTGATTGGAAACAGGATTGTCGAATGCAAAGCCGGGATTGCAACTTGGATGAATGTGGAATTTATGCCCTTCTGGTTTGAATTTGAGGATGAAACTCAACCGTTGGTTCACTTTGAACGGCTTCAATTTTGCTTTCTCTATGACCATTATCAAGGCTCAAGGACAAACATTGCAACGGTGTGGAATTAATTTGGTTGAACCCTGCTTCGCCCATGGACAACTTTTTGTTGCGCTGTCAAGAGCTAGAGATCATCCAGATATTACATAATCATGTTGGGGGGTCGGCCTCCTCATAAAAATTGATTACGTTAGTGCATTTTTAATGATTACGTGGGGGGGGGGGGTAAACCACTAAAAAGTTGATTACGTAATATCTGGATGACCCCCTACAAAGATGACTGGAGTTAAGAACTATCAAAAAAAAATTGGAGATCCTTTAAATGACACAGAGAAATTTTGGAGTTTAGATAGTCTAAGCATAAACAATTTCCAATATCAAACGATGATGAAATTGCGTGGCAACAATTTAAAGAAACAGTACGATTTGTGGGGAAAAGATATGAAATTCAGTGGCCATGGAAATCACCCAGTCCAGATTTCCACACAGAACAATTGCCACGTAGAAAAATTGTCATAGGGGTCAAAAGTTATTATAACAAGTTTTTTAACCCATGTGGTAATTTTTCTATGTGGCAATTGTTCTTATGTGACAATTGTTCCGTGTAGCAATTGTTCTGATGTGAAAATGGTTCAAATGTGGTAATTGTTCCGTGTGGGAACTGTAGACAACACACAAACCAAATTTAAGTTATCAATCTGTATTTTGGTAAGCTTGAAAAATTCTTCATCTACTCTGTATCTTTAATCATTTTATTTGATGCGACCTCTCCCCCAATTTCAGAGTCAGTCTACGCATCAGGGATTGTACAGGGTGGCCCAAAAGTTCCCGCCCTAATCTTGTTATGTATATATTTTAATGATTTTATTTGATTTTTGATCTATAATCGATTTTTTTAGCATGAAGGAGTTTCGAAGAGGTATTATTCGTCTTTTTGAGCAAGGAAAAAGTGGTTACCAGATAGCCAAAGACATGAAACTTGTATATACTACCGAGACATCTTCCCTGAATGCATCAAAGTCGACATAAGCCCGAAGCGAAACAATGGAGAATGGCCACCGAATTCACCCGATTTATGTGTGGAGGACTTCTCATTATGGAGCATTTTGGAAAACGAAGCATGTTCAAAGCCCCATCAGTCGATCGAAATCAGTCGATATTGCAAAATAACAAAACGCACCCGGGTGCACCCGTTTTACACGGTGATTTTTGGGGTCGATTACAATGACAAGTACCCCAAAGCAATTAGATAAAGCCAAACGGACTTCAGCATCTGAAAGAGGACTAAAAATTAGGGGTAGTTTCCTTTTTGTGCGATATCTGGATCGTTATCCTCTTTGAAAAAATTAGACGCACCCGTTTTACACAATTTGGGTGCGCACCCATGGGTGCACCCGTTTTACAAAGACCCCATAGCGCGTTTAATGTTTTATGATAAGAGGATAGGAGCATCGTAGGCAGAAAGTCTAACAAAAAATTATGTGATCAACCGCTATCCATAATTTGAACGATTCTTATCAGTGGCAAGCCTAGTTTTACGACTTTCTCATTTCCATGAATGCGTGGTTATTTGTTGTTTAATCCTTTCGCTTAATTAGCGATTGTTAAAAGAGTAGAAGCCAAAAATTCAACATTGGTAACACGTCATAACCTTCGTTTATAAGGCATGTATGCTTAATGCAGAATTTAGTTTGATATTGTTGTCATGCAGAGGCAACTAGTGTTGGTAGCCTTATTGGCATCGGTGACTTTTTCGTTTGTAGTCAAAAGCCAGGATAGCAAACCAAACAGTTTTTACACACCATCTGACAATGCACAATGTTCTACGAATGCATCTAGCGCATATTTTGATGTTATTTTGGTGATTGATACTAGTGTCAATATGGGAGCATCAAATCTTAGAAAGGTATCAGTTCAAACCAATTAGTAGGAAGCATGCGAGGGTAACGAAATCAATTTGTCGATTTTTGACGAATTTTTCAATTTTTGATCCATCTCATTCATCACCCTGGGCGATATACATGCAAAAAGAATGGATCTTTTTTAGATCTCTACCACCTTGTCCTTATCCTTGTCAAAATTCCCAATCGGAAACCAAATTGACATCACACAAGGCCAACGAAACGTTCGAATCGCAGTGGTCACTTTTGACAATCAGGCAACCATCGTCGCCAATTACACGGACATCAACAGTGTCAATGATTTGACACGAATCTTGAATGGAGTCACAATGTCAAACACACAAGGAGGAAATTTAGCAGAGTAAATTCCAACCATTCTTAAAAGGGGAGGGTGCAGACCTGGGGTCAATCTCGGTCGAAAATTTTTTTGTCAAAACAGCCTATACATGGGTAAAATCATGCAAAAAATCAATTGCGCGCATTCCCGAATCTTGAAGAGTGTGTATTGAAGCGAAAATCCAACATGTACTAATTTCCCTGAATCAGGGAAGCGTTTTCAAGCTTTGGGAATGCGCACAATCGATTTTTCGCATGAAATTACCTATGATTTTGAAATTTCATAATTTTTCGATTTCGCTTCAATACACATATCTATTTCCCTGAATCAGGGAAGCGTTTTCAAGCTTCGGAAATTCGCGCAATCGATTTTTTGTATGATTTTACCCGTATATAGGCTGTTTTGGCAAAAAATGTTCAACCGAGATTGAAACAGGTCTTCACCCCCCCCCCTCCTTTAATTGAGAATATCAAAATTTAGAGGATTGAATAAGGCTTTCTACATTCAAACAAATTGCACCGACGTGTTGACCAATGGATGCTCTGAAATGTATTATTACATGAGGCCAACGGCGATGTTGATTTTTGCGGCTTATGTTGAGTAAGGACTTTGGTTCAAGAACGTGGCAAAATCTTTTGGATCCTGCTGGGAATTGAACTTTAAAGCAATCTCTACGAGCCGACAGTCTTCGCCACTCGGCCAAGCGGGCTTCTTAACCGACATTATTAAATTTCTTACGTAAAAAGTTTTGATAGGGGAAGGGGGGGGTCAAACAGTGTCGGGATTTTCCTGGAGGTCATATGTAGGGGGGGGGGGATCGGTCAAAAAATTGAAAAATCCTAAAACATTAAACGCACTATGTGTGTCTGTTTGTGCTATCTTCGTCACTAAAGTCCAATTCCGTCACAGCCTCTACCAAACGACGGGCTCGGTGAGAGAAGAAAAATGACACCAAAATCATGGGATTATCCTTCAAGGAAAAATTTTTACCCCCATATCATGTTTTACGTAAGAAACTTAATAATGTCGATTAAGAAGCCCTCATGGCCGAGTGGCGAAGACTGTCGGCTCATAGAAATTACTCTCAAGTTTGATTCCCATCAGGATCCAAAAGATTTTGCTCTTGAAAAAGAAAATTTAAAAAAAATAAAGAAATTAATTTATATAATTATTCTTCTTTTTCCTTTAGAACATGGACGAATTTAGTCTGAGTTGAATCAGTAGTCTCGGTGGTGTAGTGACGAAGGCGTCGGCCATTACACCACAAAGGTGTCGGTTTCGGATCACAGCTCCGAGAAAAAGATTTTTCACAAAAAGAAAACCTATATAATGATTGTTTTAGCCCAAGTAGTGTGCAAAATGTTACGGAATTGGTGAGTGTCACCGACTTTTTCGACGATGGCACACCGATTACTGTGAATTTCAATACAGCTAATCAAGGCCTCACTAGTATATTAAACATGGTTACCTTCAATCCATACGTGAATGCATCCATGTACAATTTTATGGGCTCGAGCAACACGTTGACACGTGATCTTGAATGGGCTATGCTTCAAGGTAAAATGGTGATTTATACCCGAAAATCGGACTTTTTCGATTTTTGACAAATTTTCGAAAATGATCTCTTCCCCTTCGATATCTTTTTATTTAATTTTTTAGCAAATTGCTATTGCGGTGACGATTGGGGCACCAACACATACCATTTCAACACGACTTTAAATCGCTGGCAGAAAAATGCCGAATGCATGATTTTATCAATGAGCGATAGCTCAGTTAATACCAACGTCACCCAGTTGTGTTATGACATGGATACGCCAGAAATTCCAGGCTATGTCTTGACGAAAGAACGCGAAACCTGGCTCGAAAGTACGTGGCGTTTGAGAATAACGTTAAAAACATTTGGAGCTCGTCTACATGGGGGGGGGGCCACCCACGTGATTTTTTTCCGATTTTCTTCTAAAAATTGACTTTTTAGGGTAATTTCTAGTCGAAAAATCGATTGCACACATTTTCGGAGCATGAAAAATTAAGTTTGACCCTGAAAATCAGGGTAGAACTGTGTTTCAACGCGAAATTTTTTTCCGATTTTCTTCTAAACCCGACTTTTTAGGGTAATTTCTAGGCGAAAAATCAATTGCGCGCATTCCCAAAGATTGAAAATGCTTCCTTGACCCTGAATCAGGGAAATAGATGTGTATATTGAAGCGAAAATATGAAAATTTTGGATTTTTCTTCTAAAATCATCGTTCTAAGGGTAATTTCTAGGCGAGAAATCGATTCAGACATCCCCGAAGCGTCAAAATGCATCCTTGACAATCGTCCTTGAAAAATTATGTTTTTACCGCAACGCTTCGGTGATGCGCTGAATCGATTTCTCGCATAAAATAACCCTTAGAACGATGATTTTAGAAGAAAAATCCAAAATTTTCATATTTTCGCTTCAATACACACATCTATTTCCCTGAATCAGGATCAAAGAAGCATTTTCACGCATCGGGAATGCGCGCAATTGATTTTTCGTCTAGAAATTACCCTAAAAAGTCGGTTTTTAGAAGAAAATCAGAAAAATTTTTTGAAAAAAAATCTCGTGTGTGGCCCCCCCCCATGTAGACGAGCTCCAAACATTTGTTTAGACAATTTATTTGATTTTCCCGGAGAATCACGCGGAAAAAGAGACGTAAAAGACCTAGGAGGAAACTATCCATTTTACCTTGGGCTTCACAAAAACAACAACTCCCAATGGACTTGGTGGAACTACGATTTAACCGAGTTTCCGGTATGTTGGTTTCAACGTTTCAATGTTAAAAAGGGCGTGTGAATATGCCTGTATCGGGTCAAAAAAATTTCTTAATTTTTTTGAACGAAACTCACCCTTTAGTGTCTACACATGCTCAGCGTTATGACGCGCGTCACGACACGCATCATGACGCGCGTCATGACACGTATCATAATACGTATCATGACGCGTGTCATGACGCGCATCATGATTCGCGTCCGACACGTGTCATAACACGCATCATGATGCGCGTCTGACACGCGTAATGACGCTGAGCATTTGTGGACACTAAAGGGCGAGTTTCGTTTGAAAAAATCAAGAAATTTTTTTTGACCCGATACGGACAGGATTCACACGCCCCCTTTATATTCTAGGCAACTTATCTAAACTGGGCTCCTGGGCACCCTCAAGCTGGAAACAATTGCGCAATTGCCGATTCAAATGATGGCCAACATCTAGTTTGGAAATCGTATGGATGTGATCCATCAATGACAGGGTTAGGCTTTTCACTTTGTCAAGGTCCAGCATGCGATGCGACGACTACAATTTGCTGTGCGGACTGTTACTACTGTGAAATCAATCCGAACTGTGGTATTTTCCCAAAGAAAAAGGCGATTAAAAAGCGTTCCAAGAAGGATCGTCTCATCCGAAAAATGGCCAAGGTTAACGGACGAATGGTGCGCGTTGCCTAAAATCTGATCAAATATCTCAAATAATTTTTAACTTTCGATGTATTGATGTAGATTTGTTGATAAATTTATGCAATCATTCAAGGACCAGTTTACTTTTGTGTTTTTGATGCCATGTGAAAGAGCACAAAATTTGCAGCATTTTTTGCTTCTACGGCATCACTTGAAAATCTAAACGTAAAAGTTATGAGCGAAACAAAATTGCGAAAAAAAATTTCAAACGAGTTTGTACATTGAAACGAAGAGCTTGTACCCAGAGAGCAATCAGATTGTTTATTTTTTAGGCTTAGTCTTAGGCTTAGTATTAGTCTTAGGCTTAGTCTTAGCTTAGGCTTAGTCTTAGCTTAGGCTTAGTCTTAGCTTAGGCTTAGTCTTAGCTTAGGCTT
>JAQGBS010003734.1:0-11136 GCA_034698545.1 Acrobeloides obliquus
TTGACTGGCGGGCTATTTGCTATGGGATTTTTGGAGCACTTCCAGGAGTGGTGATTGGCTTTCACTGGGTATGATCACAAAATCAATTTCAATTTTCTAATAGCATTTGAAATTTGAATTTGCGTTCATGTTTTCGTTGCAATACACAAACTTTTTTGAATTTTTTGCGAAAAAATCGTAAAATTTCGCATTTCCGAACCTTGTAAAGACTTCCTTGATTCAGGGAAGGAGCTAGGTTATTGAAGCGAAAATGAAAAATTCGTCAAAAATTGACACATTCCTCAAAAATTGAAAAAATTCATCAAACATTGTCAATTTTTGACGAATTTTTCAATTTTTGATGAATTTTTCGATTTTAGCGAATTTTTCAAATTCCTCAAAAATCAACAAATTCATCAAAATTTGAAAAATTCCTGAATTAGGGCAGCTTTTTCATGATTCGTGAATACGCGCAATCGGTTCCCCGTCTAGAGAAACCCCAAGACCTCCGGTTTTCCATCGAAAATCCGAGTTTTTTTTCATTTTCGCTTCAATACACCCACCCCTTCCCTGAATCAGGGTAGCTTTTTCATGATTCGGCAATGCGCGCAATCAATTCCTGACCTAAAAAATTCCTTTTGAAATCGACCCCTGGAGGGAGTGAATTTTACAAAGATTCGATGCAACGCACAAAAGCCGAAAAATTACCGATATTTTTTAAGTTAGATCCCTTGTTCACACCCGCGCAGAAAAAGATGATGTTTGTGGCCATTTTTGCAGCGTTTACCATTTCGTTGTGGCTTCTAAATCGAGAAAAGAAACGGAAAACCTTCCGTGTTATTGATGACTTTAAACCATGGAAAGCAATGGTTTTACTCTCCACTGGATTTGTCGGAGGTGAAATGAATAGGACCAGTCTACTTTTTGTGAGTTGATTCCATGAGAAAGAGCAGAAAATTTGGATTTTTTTGCTTTTAGACCACTACTTGAACATCTAACGGTAAAAAATTATGCGCAATAGAAAATAGTGAAAAACGTTTTTTGAAAAGTCTCTATATTGACACGAAAACATGAGTTACGCTCAAGGCTGATTGGATAGTATTCAGATCCATTTTGTGTAATACTGAAAAAAATTTGTTTCACTTTTGGACCACTACTTGAACATCTAACGGTAAAAAGTTATGAGCAAAAAGAAAAAAATTTTCAAACAAGTTTAAACATTGAAGCGAATAGCCTGCACTCAGGCATCAATGAAATTTTTCATTGAAACGATTTAATAAGTTCAAGTAGTGGTCCAAAAGCAAAAAATGCTCAGAATTTCCTGCTCTTTCTCATGAAATCAACTCCCCCGAAAGTAGACTGGTCCTTAAAAAAATTATTTTACAAAAATATTCATTCAACCAACCCTTTTTAGGCATTTTTACAGCATTTTGTGGCACGGGTTTGGACATGACAATCTTTTCGGTGATTACGCTGCTATTTCGTGTCTCCGAGAAGACTGCTACTCCAACAACTGTCGTCAGCATGGGTTTTTTTTAAAATTTTTGACTGTTCAAAAAAAAGTTTAGGCCTTCTTTCGCAGTTTTGCTTTTATTGGCGAGCTGTTTTCATGGCAAATATCAATCAGTTACCATTCGATTATTTGAAAGTTTGTGTGCCAGTAGTAGTGTGTTTTGCGCCAATGGGCAGTTTTCTTGGTTCCCATTTTCATCGTCTTGTAAGTAGGGATGTGCAAGTTACCAAATAGTAATCATATTCTTGTCACTTTTTGACGAAATTTTCAATTTTTGAGTAATTTTTCGATTTTTGACGAAACGGGTTTGAATTTGCCTGAATATTGACACGAAAACCCTGAATTGTACATTTTTTTAAAATACGCTTAATTATTGGATGTATTTAAAAAACAAAGTCGGCATTCGTTTATAGCTCGACGAGACGAACAAAACGAAACCAAATTTATCCAATTTGCTAATTGTTTTGGGTTATTGAAACGAAAACCCTGAATCAGAGTTTTCATTGTTTTTACCCGTTTCCGAAGATTTCCGGTCGCCATATGAAAATAAGTCCGGATTTCAGGACGATTTTCCTTTTTGGTACTGATAAACGTTTTTAGGTACTGGCATGGGCGTTGTATATAGTCGAATTTCTTGCCATCGTGGGCTTTTTACTGACAAAACCAGCTCTTTCGCTACTTCTAGCCGGAGTTTTAATCATCGTTTGTTCCATGGTGTTTTTCATTTTCTTGAGCAAAGTGGGTGATTATTTAATGAAACGAAAACCTTTAGAAATGAATGGAATTGAATGCTTAAATTAATAAAAGTTTGTAAATTAAAAAATTTGTAATAAAAAAATTTATTTATTCCCTAAAATTCATTTTTAAAGGACCAGTCTGCTCGGAAAAAAACATTATGAAAAAGTGTATATTTGGAAAATTGATAAAAATGGAGCATTTTTTGTTTTTACGGCATGTTCTGAATCGTTGTAGTTTTTGAGGAAATTGCGTTTGAAGTTAGCGATTCTTTTTGAAATCTGTTTATTACAACAAAAACATGAACGCAGTGAAAATTCGACATACACAATAACAGGACACAAAACCGGGACGACAAGAACGGGACGATGAAGGGAATTACAAGTACAATTGTCGTCCTGTTTTTGGTTATCCCGTTCATGTGTTATTTGAACGATCGTTCCATCCCGTTCTTGTCTATGCCAAAAATTCATGCCTGAATCAATAAAAGTTGTATGTATTGACCCGAAAATTCAAAAAATTTGTTGGCTGTTTTCGTAAGTCGATAAAAACCAAAAAAGTTTTTTTTTAAATTTTCGCGTCAATACACACAACTTTTATTGATTCAGGGATGAATTTTTGACATAGACAAGAACGGAATGGAACGATCGTTCAAACAACACATGAACGGGATGACCAAGAATGGGACGACAATTGTGCTTATAATTCCTTTCATCGTCCCGTTATTGTGCATGCCGAATTTTCACTGCGTTCATGTTTTCGTTGTAATACACAAAATTTCCAAAATCACCAACTTTATACACAATTTTCTCGAAAACTACAACGATTTAGAAGATGCCGTAAAAACAAAAAATGTTCCATTTTTCACCAACTTTCCGAATCTATAATTTTTTCATAGTGTTTTTTCCGAGTAGACTGGTCCTTAAATTCAGTAAGCTTCATTCGCATTTCCAACTCGATTCGAAGCCGTAGTCGTCAGCCAATTTGGTCTTAACTGTTTTTGTTGTCCTCTTGTCACTTCCCATTGACGTTCTAGGTCGCGGAAATAACCGTCTCCATCGAAGTTCATAATAATTTGATCACCAAGCACATTTGAACCCACCGTATTCACATGGATTACATCTTCATTTTTTATTTTCAGAATGTTTTCTCTAAAAATAGGTCAATCAAGATGCTATATGCTAGTATAGATGGAAGAGAGGGAGTCCACAAGCACGGTTGAACACAAACTCGGTAACGTTACCGAATTTTCATGCTTAACAACTTTCTAGTACATTACTTTTTCGAGAAAACTCGTTGGTGGGGGGGGGGTCAAAAATTGATTATTTTCTCATACCCTGAAAATTTGCACAAAATGGACATAATTTTTTATTAGGATATGCGAGAAATAAAGACTTACTTGAAAATTTTTTTTAGATCTTTATGTGAAAAAATCAGCGGTAATGGATATAGTAAGACATAAATAGCAATAATTAAATGCATCACATGATCTAATATTATAGTCTCGTACCATAAATTTCTGAAATTTTTTAAATTGATGCATATGGTAGATAAACGATTTTTTCTATCATCTATTTATGTTGGTCCATTTTTCATGCAAATGAAAAAATTCTTACATAGAAACTATGCAGAAATTTTTTGGATACAGTCGATCCATGATAAAAGATACCCCCTCCCCCGGAATAACAAGTCACTCCCGTTAAGACGAGACCATGGGTCTGTTCCTGTAAACATTTGCAGGTGTAAAAGCACCTTGAGTCACCCCGTGCAGAAGAAGTGCATAGGGTGGGGGAGGGGATCTATGTCAGGGATTTTCAATATTTCGACACAAATCAATAGATAACATGGATATAAGAAACGCTGTATAAAAATTTCTTTCCCATACGATGTTTAAGGTGGGTTTCAGAACGTAATAGTGTTTAAAGGACCAGTCCAGTAAGTTACAATCATATGAAAAATGATATATTGAGAAAGATCATGAAAAATGGAAATTTTTTTGTTTTTATGGCATGTTCTGAATCGTTGTAGTTTTCGAGGTAATTGCGTTTGAATTTGTTACAAGCTCTTCGTTGTAATACATAAACTTTTTTGTAGAAAAATCGATTTTGCATCAATTTTTTCAATTTTCATAAAATGAATATTGTTGCAATTTTTATAGCTAAATGAGACGAACATATGACACGAAAATGAACCAATTTGAAAATTGTTTTGGGTTATTGAAACGAAAACATGAATCAGATTTTCGTTTCAATAACCCAAAACAATGTTCAAATTGGATAATTTTGGTCATTTTGTTCGTCTCATTAAGCTATAAAAATTGCAACAATGTTCATTTTATGAAAATTTAAAAAATTAATGCAAAAATCGAATTAAAAATTCAAAGAAGTTTGTATATTACAACAAAGCGCTTGTAACCAATTCAAAATTTCAAACGCAATTATCTCGAAAACTACAACGATTCAGAACATGCCGTAAAAACAAAAAATGCTCATTTTTTCATGATCTTTCCGAATATATCATTCTTTCATATGATTGTAACTTACTGGACCACGTCTGTTCGAAGCGAGAAAAAGTCTGAAGCCAGAAATTTTTTTTCTTCAAATTTTGTAAAAAAGACACATCTAAGGGGTAATTTTATGTGAGGAATCGATTGCGCGCATTCCCGAAGCATGAAAATGCTTCCTTGGCTCTGATTCAGAGAATGGGGTGGGTGTATTGAAGCGAAAATCAAACTTTTTTTATTTGATTTTCGCTTCAATACATCCACCCCATTTCCTTTCATTTTATCTATCGATTTGTGTATAAATATTGAAAGTCCCTGACTGGCACTTCGCGACTATTCCTTGTAAGTGTACTCGGGTGATTCCACTCCACCGCCTCCAGGAGAAAAAATCTTACTTCGGACTCAAATAAAACCCATAAACTAACAAAATTGTTATATTGATAGTGTTTCTGACAGCCGTAATGACAACAAAGACTATTAGCACCCATACCGTTCGAATATTTTCTGTGATCTACATGAAATTTTTTTAAATTTTTCAACAAGTCATTTTTTAAATGAACAGTTCACTCGGAAAAAGTTGCCCATAATTTGTTGATATTCGAAAAGTTCATGAAAAATGGAGCAATTTTTGTTTTTACGGCATCCTCTGAATCATTGTAGTTTTTGAGAAAATTGCGTGTGAAGTTTCATCTGTGTATCACAACGAAAACATTGATTCAATCAAAAGTTGTGTATTGACAAGAAAATCATTTGAATTTCTTGAGCATCTAGGAAAAAATAAATATAGCATTTTTCTCAGCTCAATAAGGCAAATAAAATGACACCAAAATAATTGAAATTTGAAAATCATTTTGGGTTATTGAAACGAAAACAAGAATCAGGGTTTTCGGTTTTCGTTGCAATAACCCAAAATGATTTTTACATTTCAATAATTTTGGTGTCATTTTATTCGTCTTATTGATCTGAGAAAAATGCTATATTTATTTTTTCCTAGATGCTCAAGAAATTCAAATTATTTTCTTGTCAATACACAACTTTTGATTGAATCAAAAATTTGAAACAAATGTTTTCGTTGTAATACACAGATGAAATTTCATACGCAATTTTCTCAAAAACTACAATAATTCAGAGGATGCCGTAAAAACAAAAATTGCTCTATTTTTTATCAACTTTTCGAATATCAACAAATTATGGACAACTTTTTTCCGAGTGGACTGGTCCTTTTGGTTTTACCTGATACTTTTTGCTCAAAGATATTGCATGAGAATTTTTATAAGCGTTGCGATTCACCAAGTACAAAATTATAAGGCACTAAAAGTTGAATTTTTAACAAGCTGAATATTGATTCTATGTTACCGTCCAAGTGATCAAATTACAGGCAAGTAAACCAAACGTGAAACATGTCAATGATATTTCATCCATAAATAACAATATGCGAAATATAATAGCGATGAACCACTAAAAAATTAAGAGATCAAGATAGTTGCCTAGCCAAACTCACTCCTTTCGGAAACCCCAGACTCTCTATCACTTTAGGAGGAAGCGTTTTCAGGATTTGGGAATGTGCGCAATCGATTCTCCGCCAAGAAAAACCCCTATACTACCGTTTTATTGGTGAAAATTTGACATTTTAGTCGTTTTTATTTCGTTTCAAATACATTAAATACATCTTTCCCTGATTCAGGGAAGCATTTTCAGGATTCGAGAATGCGCGCAATCGATTCCTTGAATAAAATTACCCCATTATGGGTGTTATAAGAAAATAAAAAGTTCGAGTCACAGGCAATTTTTCAATTTTTTTTATGAATTTTTCGATTTGCGAAACACTATGGACACAACATGCTTTTGCTCAAATCTTCTGGAAAACTGTGACGTAACAATTTTTACCCACCTACCGGTATGAAAAACACTAAAAATGAAGAAATTTGATCACTTGTCTCGTATGAATTTGCATAGATCGTTGAAATAATTCGTTCGGTAACCACGCCGAATTGATTAAAAGTGAACATTGATGCGAACAAGGTATCACAGAAATCAAGAATCGTAGCAATAAGTGGGAATTTTTGAGCTAGAGTGTTGTTTGTAAAATCATTGGCTATGTAAAACGACCTAAAAATAATTGAACTGTTGGATAAAAAATTGAATTTTTCGGGGGGTAAATTTTCTTGAAACTGTTCATGTTTTCGTTGTAATACACAAATTGTTTGAATTTTTTGCGGAAAAATCAATTTTTGCATCGATTTTTTTAATTCTCATAAAAAACATTGTAGCAATTTGTTACAACACTATGAGACGAATAAAATGACACCAAAATTATCCAAATTGAAAATTGTTTTAGTTATTGAAACGAAAACCTGAATTAGAATTTTCGGCCTAAGACTAAGCCTAGGCCTAAGTCTAAACCTAGAGCTAAGCCTAAGCCTAAGACTAAGCCTAGCCATAAGCCTAGGCCTAAGTCTAAGCCTAAGTCAGACCTTGCCTCAGGGGTTGGCATCACTTGCGCACACATATTTGCGCATCGAACATTTGCGCAGCGTCATTTGCGCATGCGACATCTGCGCATAAACGTGTAATTGTAAGCCTAAGCCTAGGCCTAAGCCTAGCCATAAGCCTAAGTCTAGGCCTAAGCCTAATTTTTTTTTGCTTTGGTGTGGCCCCATCACCTAATATGTGATGGGTTGGGGTAACTGAAGAAGAGGGATTAGTTAGAGGAGGACGAGGGAGGGTACCTGTTCTGTCTAGTTTCTCATTTTTAACAAACCTTGTAATAATATACCCATATGTCGATATAATCAAATTCAAAAATAGAATTCTCAAATTTTTATGAAAAGTTTTCGTCTTCCACAACACATGCCCAAAAACTAGAGCCGTTAACAAACACAATACCAATAGTACCAACTCAGCACCAAATAAATAATAGCTTGAAAAATTTATAGCTGTATACGTCATTTTGGGTGGGAGACTATTTTTTTCGTCATCCGTACAGCATTTTCTAAATCTTCATGAAAACATGAGAAGTTTGTATATTAACACGAAAACATGTTCACTAAGTATTGGGCGCTACTTTTTTATCACCTCCGGAAAACCGTTTTCGACAAAAATTTTTTTCAGTATTAGGCAAGAGCGTATGCTGAACACGATCCAATCGATCTTTTTGAGCGTAACTCATGTTTTCGTGTCAATATACAGACTATTCAAAAAATCGGGATTTCAATTTTTGGCGAGAAAATTGGATTTTAATCAGCATATACTCTTGCTTAATACTGAAAATTTTTTTGTCGAAGACGGTTTTCCGGACCCCTCCTAGTGATAAAAAAAGTAGCGCGCAATACTTATTGAACAACCTAATGAAACAAGCTATATCGAACTCTCCTTGTTAGAGACAATGCTGTCAATCATATGCCTCTCACTCAGCTAAATTACCATGCTTCTTTCGGCATTGTTGACGTTATCTCCGTTGAGGTTCTTTCTTGTTATTCTAACAAGATGGCTATTAATTTATGAGTTTTTAACAACAGAACGATTCGAAAGTTTCTTCATGCATAAGAAATTAAAAAGGATGATAGGATAAGTTTATGTAGGTTCATGTTCAGTCTTATATGACTGAACATGAACTTATATAGACTTATTCTATCATTCTTTGAATTTCTTATGCATGAAAAAACTAATCATATAGAATAAAAAGTCAGATAATATGAAATTGGGCAAAAGTTTTCGGATCCGACCGGGACTCGAACACGGATCTCCTGGCTACTTCCCAAGTGCACTACCATTGTGCTACCGAGACCTACAACTGATGCCCGTTAATTGGTAAATACTTGACGGTGTAATCGGTCGGATGGCACACAGATGAGAGAGAGACAACGGTAGTGCACTTGGATGGTAGCCAGGAGCCTGGTGCGGGTTCGAGTCCCGGTCGGGTCCGAAAACTTTTTTCATATTACCTGTATTTCCACGTTCTCGGCGTGGTAATAATCCTAGCTCCAAAAATTCCAAAAAAAGAGAGTCAAAAGTTATATAAGATTGAACATGAACCTAATAAAGAAGCTGCTAGACGATAAGAGATATGGAACATGGATGCTTAGAAGAACACAAGCTGACAGTGGGTCGATAGTCCAGTGGATAGGAAGCGCGCTCTAGAACGATAACAAAAACCCATTTTGTACGTTCGATCCCCAGCAAAGCCAGCTTCTTATTCCTATAAGCGTCAATAAGACTGAACATGGACCTATAAGAGCATATAAGCTTAGAAGATCACAAGCTGACAGTGGGTCGATAGTCTATTGGATAAGGAGCGCGCTCTCTAGGACGATAACCATTTTGTACGTTCGATCCCCAGTGAAGCCAGCTTCTTATTCCTATAAAAGTCATATAAGACTGAACATGGACCTATATAGACTTATTATATCATCTTTTTAATTTCTTATGCCTGAAAAAACTTTCTAATCATTCTATTGTTAAAAATTCATAAATGAATAGCCATCTTGTTAGAATAATAAGAATATAGCCTCAATGAGGATAACTTCAACAAAAAAGCATGGTAATTTAGCTAAGTGAGAGGCTAATTGTCGGCTACCTTGTCTCTAACAAGGATTTTACTGACAGTCTACATCTTCGAATGAAGCATAACTCAAATATGTTATGGCAACAAATTATAGACTAGTTACACTTTATGGCATTCGTAGTCGTTTTTGGATGATGAAAAATTATCAAACGAATTTATGCTATAGCGCTAAGACACGGCTAGTTTGTGACAACTTCTGACAAGTCTCGAAATTGCGGTGATTATACATTTGCCCTTTTCAACATTTGCTCTTCAACATTTGCGCTTTCTTAAATTTCAACGTTTGCCCTTTGTCGTTGGTCGAAGGTTCGATTCCGCTAGAGTCGAAAATTTTTTTGCTCGATTCCAAAAATTTGAATCGACCAAAAAAAATTTTCGACCTTAGCGGAATCGAACCTTCGACCAACAACAAAGGACAAACGTTGAAATTTAAAAAGGGCAAATGTATAATCGCCGAGATTGCTATCCGATTAATTGGTAAATACTTGACAGTGTACTTTCCACTACTCACACTGTGATTAATAAAAATTCTTGCCAGCGCATCGGACCACTACACCATGGTGTGTCACCGAATGACTCGTATTGAATTTCAACTTTGTAGTAGTGCCAACCGCATATTTTTTATAAGGCAAAATCTTTTGGACGCAAGGAGGAACCGAACTTGTACTAGTACCAGTGACGCCGTATTTCTTGCCAGCGCATCGGACCACTACATCATGGTGGTCACCGAATGCTCGTATTAAATTTCGACCTTGTAGTAGTGGCAACCGCAACATTTATGATGTGTCATTTCAATACATTCCCCTTCGTTCAATGGGAAGAGCAGAAGATTTTCGAGTATAGATGACAGATCTCACGAAGCATCACAAGATGAAGTTTATCCATTTTTTCTTCGTATGTCTATCATTCATCCGTGCAAAACCCATTTGTCATAAAACCAGTATATTATCTAACATAATTGGTCACTGTTTTCATCCATTTCCACAAACCTGTTGCTTTGTTTTCTATGAAAGCCGTCGAAAAAACCTAATAACCATGTATTAACTTAATTTTTTTGACGTCTGTCCCCAAAATATAGGTTTGACAGACATTTGTAAGCTTGATTTATGTGCAATATCAAAATTTTTTTTAATTTAATGCTTGAAAGTTTCTGTGAAAAAATTGAATTTTTTGAAAAATTCGAATTTTTAGTAAAAAATGAATTTTTGTAAAAATTCACTATAGATGACTTACCCTCTAAACATACTACAGAAGACTTAATTGAAAAAACGCAACGATTTTGCCATTCGTTTAAAGGGGAGCCCATTTGGGGGTCATTCTCCAAAAAAAATTTTTTTGCCAAAACAGCCTATATAGGGGTAAAATCATGCGAAAAATCGATTGCGCGCATTCCCGAAACGTGAAAATGTTTCCTTGACCCTGATTCAGGGAAGGTGGTAAGTATATTGAAGCGATTTGGGCTCCCAAAAATCGATATTTTCGCGAAAATAAGATGAAGCAAGCGTTTTCACACTTCGGGAGTGTGCGCAATCGATTCCTCGCCTAGAAAAACCTAGGAATGACGGTTTTCTCATAAAAATCCAAAAATCTTGATTTTCGCTTCAATACACCCACCCTATTCCTTGAATCAGGGTCAAGAAAGCATTTTCACGTTTCGGAAATACGCGCAATCGATTTTTCGCATGATTTTATTCCTATATAGGCTGTTTTGGCAAAAAAATTTTTTCGGAGAATGACCCCCAAATGGGTTCCCCCCTTTAACAAAAAGAGACTGGGTATTTTACGGCACGGCAGACCGCCACGGCAAGAGCGGGGTATTTTACGGCATGAGATTCAAAGAAA
>JAQGBS010003735.1:0-11136 GCA_034698545.1 Acrobeloides obliquus
GAAGCGTTTTTTCGCTTCAATGCAAATTCGGATCCCCGCATGTTTTTACCATGCGGGGATCCGAAGAGGGGCCATTTTCTTTTTTCAAAATTTTCTGATAAAAAAATAAATCTCGCGAGTTAAAAAACAATTTTCAAAATAGCAAAAATCATCTGTTAATAAAAATTAATTTTTTCTTTAGTTACTTCTTATATTTCTGTATATAAATAACGGTAATTTTCAAATACGGCCGTATGTAAGTACTTGGCAACCCTGCGCACCAAGCTACTTATTTTTTATTATATAAAATTTCCAAGTATTAGTAATCTCCAAATATAAAATTAAAATAAAATTCCTATTTTAATTAAGCAAAAAAATTCGTCTTAGGCCAAAAATATTTTCAAGATTATCATTCAAAAATAGGCTACAGTGCAGAACCAATGGATCTCCCTAGGACCTCCATGTAACAGTAGGACTCCGGACTTGTGGAGTTGGGTTACCATGGGTTAACTGTATGTGCCTTGTGGGCCTAGTTTGTGAGAGAGGAAATGACTATTAAACTATTTATTAAGCATACATACTAACAGACTGGCTATTGCATAAAGAGACTAAACTAGTGGGCTGGCAGCACCCTGACAGTTGCTACTTACCCAAGAATAAGCTACATAAAAACTCATAAGACGGCGGGGCTACAGGAGCACTTTTTGAAACATCAATTTTTGGACCCCGGCAGGAGGTCCAGTACACCCCTTAGATGAGTTTTCCCAGAGTCGGGACCTACTTTTTTGTCTATTCTAAACGGTTTAACCAAGATCCCGTAAAAAATAGGGCAAAAAAAGTTTGTTCTCACAGACAGACGCGTGCACATTTCCCCCTTTAAAGAGTATAATATAGCCAAAGGCTATTCAAAGACTAGACTCTTAATTATTAAAATCTTAATCTTTTTTATATTAATATGAAAGTTTATGAAACTGAAAAATAACTCTAGTCGTGCCATGTTCCATCTCATCATAATTTATGTGCATAACACAATTTTTAAGGTTGAAGAAAATTGAGTGTTTTTCACTCAAGAATAGCAAAAGTTAAAAATTTTATAAAACAGAAATGCTGTGTAAAAAACATGCATTTTTGAGTGAAGTAAAACAGACATCTAAAAGCCTTATAATTATACGAAGTACCAGAGAGCTTGGCGAAAAAGTTAATTTGGACATGATCTTTAGACCAGTCTATAGGGAAAACAAAAATTTTAAGAAAATTTTACTTTTTTCATCTTATTTTATTATGCACAAAAGACAAAAATAAAAATGTTATTGCCACTTCCCAATAATCTAGATCCCATGATTCGATGTTTTTATTCCTTAATTTTCACCAACTCATAGATACTTAGTGTATGACATAATTATGGGCAAAGAATTGTAAATTAAAATAATGCTCTAGATAGACGAGTCCGTAAAAAAATAGGGCAAAAAAGGTTAGTCCTCAGGGTGCGTTCAAGCATGTTGAAAAAGTTGTAAAAAGTTGTTGAAAAGCTGTTGAAAAGTTGTCGAAAAGCTGTTAAAAAGTTATCGAAAAGTCGAAACATTTTTCAACAACTTTTCGAAACTTTTCGACAACTTTTCAACAACTTTTTCAACATGCTTGAACGCACTCTCACAAACAGACACACGTACTCTTTAAAGGGATTTCTGGTGTCTTGTCATCGAAATTCTATAGGGCATGACTGATTAAATCCTAAGGGTTGTTTTTGACAAATGGCTCATTTTTAGAAATTTGAGCTAGGTTTGTTTCGGATGAGGATTTTGAGACCTTGGACTTTTAACATGACGCAAGTAAGCTTGATGCTTGATATATTGGCATTTTTCAGGATGTACAGGGTGTTCCAAAAAGGGCACTTTTGCAAATTTAAAAAATTTTTCAAGTTTTTTAATTTTTACCAAAATAACCCTATAGGGATTTTTTATGCGAGAAACCGATTGCGCGCATTGTTGGACTTTAAAAACACTTCCCTGACGCTGTATTAACCTATTTTCGCTTCAATATGCATTCCCAAGATTGTCTGGACAAGTTTCCCTCTAGATCGTCTCGATCTTCCGGTACTGTTAACCTAATTCTTTTGCCCGAAAATGAGTTATTTCACCGTTTTGAGCTATGGCCAACAATTTCTGATCATTTTGGAACAATTTTTAAAAAACTTTATTGTTGGGATCAGATTCGTGGTCCAGGTTCAGAGCAAAAAAATCCAATCTTTCTACGCCTTTGTCAGATCGGTTCAAAACGATCAGAAATTTTCAAAGTTTTTTAATCCAATGCAAAAGGTATCAGAAAAATTGAGAAACACAAGTAACTTTTGAAACAATCTTACTTATTAATCTGATCTTATTGTCTTTATATAACTGTCACGGCGGCCCAAAACGTGCAACAAATGGGAACACCAAAGAAAAACTTAAAAAATGGATGTTTCCATAATACAATCATATGCCCTTGAATTTTTGCATTTTTAAACTGCACTAGTACTTGGTTTGAAAAGACGTTAAACATCAACAAGTCTCAGTGGTGAAGTGACAAAGTAGTGGCTTATTGAATCGCAAATTCCCGGCTTCGAATCCTCTTTGGATCCATATTGTTTGCACAAAGTAAAAAATTCTTTGACCTTGAATCAAGGTCAAAGAAGCGTTTAGTGGTCGATTTTATAGCGTTTTTGAGGGTGTTCCCACTTTTTGCACGTTTTGAGCCGCCGTGCTGTTGCTATGGAGACCATATTAAACAATAAATTCTGTTGTCTTCTTTTTTATTTGTATTTAATATTGTTATTTTTTTAAGCCTTCAATATTTTAAATGGCATTATTAAATAAGCATAATGATCGTTCTGTATTCCTCTTAAAAGGTAATTTAAAAAGCAGAATTGACAAACAAAATCATGAAATTAAAATCGATGCGGTTTTTTATTCGATGAGATCTTAAAACCGATAGACAAATTTTTATACGTGTTTTCGTTTCAGTACATACCAGGGACACTTTTCACTTTTTTATTAAAAAATTGGAAAGTGGAATGTAGAAGTCTATATTTTCCTAATAGGAAAAATATTTATTGTTTAGAAACACTTAGCTCATTAATTTTACAAATAACGCTGCATTATCATGCTTATTTAATGCCTTTTATATATATCGCTCAAATTGGATGCTTTTTAATCAAAGTAACTTTTAAAAACCTATTACTATAAACGTGTAAACTCTGTTACATGACGAGATTAGAAAAAGATGGGACCGCATGGCATAATGGATAGGACAGCCTTTCATATTATTGATGCGGGATCGATCCCAACAGGGTCAAAATTTTTATTTTAGAGAATCAAAAGACTTGTAAAAGATTTTGATATACAGTCGGCGCTCGATAAACCGACACCCCGCTCCCCAAAAATTCGATAAATCGACCCCCCTCCTATTTTTCGTTGAGACTTTGATTTCGAAAAACTTATGAAAAAAACGTGCAAATTAAAAAATTTTTTAAAAAGTCGCGCAAAAATAAATTTTTTTATCATCTTTAAACATTTTTGGATGAATATCCAATAGGGAAAAATATTGAAATAGCTTAATAAATTTGCATTTTATTTTTTAGTATAATGTCTTAAGTATGATATATCGAGTGATTTTAACAACTATAAATTTAATTTCAATAATATTGGAAATAATTAGATTGTTTTTGGGGTTTTATGGAAATCAAAAAGAAAAGGTAAGATAATAAATGAAAATGTTGTATCCCCGATCTATTATATGTTCTTCTTTCGATTGCGCACCCTTAAAAAATTTTTAATTTCAAAAATAAATTTTAAGATACCAGCTTTATCAGGATTTTGGGTAACAACATGCATAATACAAATCCCAATATCGCTATTTTTATTAATAAACCCGGATATTTTACAATTACCTCTGGAAAGATTTTTTTATATAACGCATCTAGTCATTTTATTAATTGAAGTAAGTTTTTTCTATTCAAGTTTGCTTGTGAATCAGGCTCTGCCAAACTTGCAATTTTTAAAAACACAATTTTTCAAAACTGTACCTCTCCTTTAAGCTTATAAGTAGCGGATTTCTAATTAGACAACTAGCAAATTATCAAATTCAACAATTCCGTCAAAAAATTATAGAAAATGAATAGATGGATGGTAAGAAACTGTGATTAATAGATTATATCGTATTTATTTTTAGAATCGGGTGTCAAGCACTACATACTCGGAGGGGAGACGAGGTTTACTCTTCGTCTCTAATTTGAGCGCGTTTTCTCCCTTCCGAGTAGGGTGTCATTTTCGCTTATTTCTAATCATTTTTGCTATTTTTTGATTTTTATGTAATGATTATTTTTTCACTAAAACTGATTATTTTTTACTATTTTTTCCTTTAAATGATTATTTGACATTCCAATCTCTAAACAATTGGGGTTGAAATAAAGACGAGAAAACAAAATCTTCCAATTACAGGAGGATGTCTTTTCCATGGGAAATTTAAACAAAACTGCACATCATTGTTTATTCAATAAAATTAACACGATCAAATCTATACATTTTTCTATAAAAATATGTTTAGTCTACATGGAAGGGACTTCACAGACGAAGAATTTTGTGTTAAAGTCTTCGTCCGCATACCATTTTCCATCGACTGAGTCCACATAAATATAATTATATTGGTAGGCTGGGTTGTTGTCTGGTTGGCCTGAAATATGAAATTATAATTTTTCATATGTTTTCTTTAAAAAAAGTAACATTTACGCGAAATCATGTTTTAAATTTCTGAATTGAGGTCTCGAAATTTGACCCTCAAAGATATATCAAAAATCGAATTTTCAATTCCGATCAATCAATACCCCCCCCCCCCCCATCACTTGTCAGTTGGTCCGTCCGATCATAGTGTAGTAAGGGAGGCTAGGGATGGGGAAGGGACTATAGCCCCCGTTGTGAAAACCCAACGAAGAAAAATAAAAATCATAAGAGGCCGTTATGATTTTGTCAAATTTTTTGGTCGCAAAATCCTAGCTACACATATGCGTCCGATATCAAATTTTGTTTGAAATTGATAACAATTTGTGGTCAATAAAATTTAATTACCGGCAGCCCAATTATTATAAGTCCAACTTTCTCCATCAACCCATGTCCAAGTTGGTGGAACGGCATGTGTATCTTTTGTACCTCCAATCCAAAAAGTACCTGGACGGTCGGTTGAGTTCTTTGCCACATATTCTAAAAATAATTTTTTATATATTACTTTATCCATAGCAATTAATGTAAAAATTATTCGATAAAAATTCTGACTTACGATATATCAATCTATCATCAAATGCATTATGAATGGAAGTCAAATTTCCACCGTAAACATTACAAGCTCTTACAGACTCACGCCAAGTGTCTTCCCATTGAGAAACCATAAAACATGTGTTTTTAGCTGTTCCTTGGAAATAATTTGGATAATTGGGACAAGCTCCATAAATTACTACTAACAAAGATGATAGAATAATAAGATTTTTCATAGTTGACTAAAAAAATTTTAAAGTAATTAGAGATTTTTGCCTTGAAATTTTTTTTGCGAAATTCGGACTCGCCACAAAAAATGGCGTCAGAAACTGTGGTCGCTCTTAGAAAATGACCAGAAAAAACCTGAGATTTGAGAAGTGGTCCTTAGTTTCCGAGGTAAATGAGAGTGGAGTTTCCGAGGTAAATGAGAGTCTCCCTTTAACATAAAATAAACAACACCCTTACTTATATAGTTTTTAATATGCTATTCATTTCTCTTATCATTTTCATTATAAGAAGTCCTAGTTTTCATCAAACTTCGCTTTTCATTCTAATTGAAACACAATCTTGACACATTTCTTTTGCTTTGTACTTGAATACATTGTATTTAAACAAGCAATCTGTGCAGCAAAATCCTATAAGAAATACAAATATAGTACAAACATCAATAATAATACTCTTTTCTCTTCTAAAACAGGATATACTTTAAACCGATTAGTATGATAAACTAATTTTGTGTGTACTGATTGTTTGAATTTTGTTGAATTTTCGAGAAAGCACAAAATAATTTATTCAATTGTACTACATTAAAGGAGGAATGGGTTTACTTTAAGGATTCCGATTTATATTCATGAAAATACAGCATTTCAAAGTCCACATATATATACGTATCGGAAAAAGCTGGTTAATGTAGTAGGATTACATCTTACAGGACCAGGCCAGTAAGTTACAATCAAATGAAAAAATGATATATTCTGAAAAATCATGAAAAATGGAGCATTTTTTGTTTTTATGGCATCATCTGAATCGTTTTCTCCATCGAGATAAATGCATTTGAAAATATGAATTCGTGTACATGTTTTCGTTGTAATAATCAAACTTTTTTGAATTTTTTGCTTTAAAATCGAGGAAAAATAGCATTGATCGACAGAGAATTTTATGCTAAACAACTTTGCTAATTTAATTTTGCATTAAAAAAAATATAAAATATTTTCTCTTACCAAAAATGCAAAATAAGTTTAAATTTTTGAATTTGTGTATATTGAAACAAAAACCCTGTATGAGTTTAAACTTATTTTGCATTTTTGATCGGAGAAAATAATTTTTTACGCAAACTTCAATTAGCAAAGTTGTTCAAGATAAAATTCTCTGTCGATTGATGCTATTTTTTCACGATTTTAAAGCAAAAAATTCAAACAAGTTTGATTATTACAACGAAAACATGTACACAAATTCATATTTTCAAATGCATTTATCTCGATGGGGAAAACGATTCAGATGATGCCGTAAAAACAAAAAATGCTCAATTTTTCATGATCTTTCCGAATATCTTTTTTTTATATGATTATAACTGACTGGCCTAATCCTTTAACGTTTTCCAAATTTCATTGATTTAGGTCTCTGGCCTCTCTATCTCCGATATAAAGAAGCTTTACGCTTACAAAACAAATCAACCAAATCCAGTCAAACTCTAATCGGAGATTTCGATTTCGAATACGCTGGCAATATCACCATTGGCACCCCACCGCAATATTTTGTCGTTACTTTTGATACGGGAAGCTCAAATTTATGGATTCCTGACAAAAGTTGTACAAAATGCAACGAACATCCCGTGAATCAATTCGATCAGACTCTGTCTACTACATATAAAAGCAATGGACAGGCGTTTTCTATCACTTATGGCGATGGTACGGCAAAAGGATTTTTGGGCGAAGATACGGTTATGCTAGGAACGGTGGGAATGGATCCATTGGTTATTCCAAAAACGACTTTTGGTCAGGCTACATCTATTGATCAAGTTTGCTGACAGTTTTGTGGTTTTAAAAAAAATTTAGTATCTTCAAGTCGATTTGTATGATGGAATCATGGGTCTGGCTTTTCAATCTATAGCCGTTGATAACGTTGTCCCCCCTCTAGTTAACGCTATCAACCAACAAGTTATGAACCCTCCTTATTTCACAGTTTACCTCGGCTTTTACGAAACCGTTATTGGCCCATGGCCAGATGGAATGATCACCTATGGTGATTTCGATTCAATGAATTGTGGCCCTCTAATCGCATGGCAACCACTTAGTTCGGCTACATATTTCCAATTCCATACATCTAGCGTTTCGGCTAAGACTTATACAAATAGCAAAGGATTTGATGTAATTTCTGATATTAGTACCTCAACTATCAATGGTCCAAAAGGTGTGCTCGACAAAATAGCTAGTGCCATTGGAGCTGATTATAACCAAGCGTAAGTTGTTCCCTGTAAAATTTCGAGTTGAAATGACCCCTCGCGGGTGACTTTAATATGTCAAGAAAAAAGTTATGGTCGTTTTACTCGAATTTTTATGAAAAATAGGGGCTTTTTTAATCGAAAAAATCGATTTTTGATCCCAAAATGATTTTTTTTCGAAAAAATCTTTACGTCATCTTCTTCAGGGCACTTTTCTACATTTATTATAAAAAAAGAAAAAAATATGTGTAGATTTTGAGAAAACTATCTTGCAGGAGAATATTCACCAAAAGTCGCTTATGACGTTTTTCTATATTCTTTAGAAGGACACCCGTCCGATCTGGCAAGTTAAGCAACGTTGGGCCCACAGGTTCGATCTCCAAAGGGTAAAATGTTGAGATTTAAATTTTTTTATCCGACTCCTAAATTCGACATTGTAGAATGTTTTAAAATATTTTTGACAGTATTATAGAAAAAATAGGCTCTTTTAAAATATGAAAAAATTTATTTTCTAAGAAATTTATTTTCACTATACAAATCTCTCTCAAAAAACGCTTAGAAACCTTAAAAATCACTTAAACACATATAGAAACCTTAGAAAATGGGACGACGGACGGTTGTTCTTTTTACTGGTTGTTCTTCGACCAGATTTTCCTTGCCCCAAGGAGAGATATAGGTAAAATTGCTTGAAACTTATTTGTTGCCAAATGATTTTGCCTACGATCCATTTTGAGGATAGTGATTTTTTATTTTTTTTTAACATAGTAATAACAGTTCGGAACAACCGTCCATCTACCAGAAAATGCACAAGGAAAAACACTAATTAAGCATTTTTAGCCAAGAATACTATGCAATCGATTGTAATGCTAAGCTCCAAATGCATTTCAAGATAGGCAACAACACTTACACCATCAATGAAGTAACTTAAAAAATAATTATTATAAAACCATGTTTAGAAAAATCTGATCAATCAAGACGATGAAGTCGATGATAACGGAACAAAATGCATATTAAACCTAGAGCCATCCGATGCTGGAGGATTTGGTGCAGCCTGGACTCTTGGGGCTCCTTTCATTCAACAATATTGCCATACATATGATCTAGGAAATAAAAGGATCGGTTTCTCGTCCATTAAACCACACAATTTTTAAATAATGAATAAATTTAAAAGTGAACTAGATCTCGTACTCTTTTCAAGTTTTTATATGGATTTTCAAAAAATTCTCTATTGACACCTTGACATTTTTTTTGTCGATTTTAGCTGTACATTAAAGCGAAAATAGACTAAACTGTGATCATATTAAAGAAGATTTGAAATTACTATCCTGTCTCCATCATCAGTTTGCCTAGTGCCGCGGGAAGTTCGAAATTTCGAAATATCGTCTCTTAAAAAAAGATTTACTAACTATTTAAACTTTTATAAAACTTTACATTTGTTGTCGGAAATTAAAGGAGGCGGGTTATTGGTCATACCCTGTGCACTATTTTGCTATAATTCCATGAATTTTTTTTCATGTGATAGTCACATGTTTCAAGCATCGACTCAAAACCATTATTGATAAGTTAATTCAGTAGCAAAAACAGCGATCTTACTAAATTCATATTATAGGAAAAGTAAAAAATGTATAAACCGTTTATCAAAAACAATTATCATTATCAAAAAAGGTCTTTCTTGTATAAGAAATTCTTCCAAGTGATTTGAATTTTTCATTCATTATATATAAAATTTAACATTATGGTTCGTGATTCAAACTTAGCATCTAATCAACCAATTTATTTCCCAAAGTTAGGATGGTTTGTTTATATATTAGTTTCGATGGCTATTATAAGCGGATTTTTATTTGGATATAATACAACTATAGTCTCAGCTGCGATGTTATATGTTGTAAAAAATTCAGATATGGAACCAGTCGATAGTATGTGGCATGAATTAATTACTGCCATAACACCAGGTACATAGTTAACGGATCTATCTACGTAATCACACGCTACCAAACCCTCCTCAATTTGGGGGGGGGGGAGTCTTGAGTAAGGATTGTTATAGTTTGTACATAATTTTATGTTATATTATATGTTAGGTTATGCTATGATATGCCATTCCTTGAATCCATATAATAATTAAATTTAGGCATGGGCGGTGTCGCCGCATTATTTGCAGTCTTACCTGCAGATAAGTATGGTCGAAAGCTTGTCATAATTTTATCAAGTATAATTTTTACGATTGGATCTATTATTTGCGCCATTTCATTCTCGAAATGGGTTTTATTCATCGGTCGAATTTTACTTGGTGTTGCCATAGGATTTTCATCTATGACGGTTACGATTTATATTAGTGAATCATCGCCTGTACATATTAGGGGGACTTTATTAACGTCATTTCATTTATTGTTAACGTTTGGTCAAATGTTTGCTAACATTATGGGTGGCATCTTTTCTTATATTAATCCGGAAAATGTTGGATGGCGGTAACTTTATATAATATATATGTCACGAGACGATATCTCGAATGTTCGAACCTAGGTGGCCGTAGTGCTAAACGGCTCGAGTGCCATTTAATTTGACATTATTTAGTGGGATTAACGCGTGGGAAAGTTTTTGAAAGTCATTTTGAGCCAATCCGCGGAATCCCTTACGTTCTAGCCTTATCCGAAGATCAAAAACCTGATTTTACGTTAAAAGAAATTAAAAGCTTTTTCAATAAAATTTTTTGCAAAAAAATCCCGTGACGGTGGCAATCGAATGAGCCCATGGGTGACTGAAAAGGATTTAAACTCAATTTTTGGCGAACTTTTGAAAGTATGGAATAAATTTTCTAACATCCTGTATATTTAGATTAATGTTTTTATTTGCTGCTATTCCATCGACAATACAATTTATTGGATTTTTATTCCTACCAGAAAGTCCAAGAAATTTATATAAAAAGGGAAAAAAAGAAGAATGTGAAAAAGTACTAAAAAAACATTTTACTTTAAAAAAATTTTTTAGGCCTTATTACAAATTTACAATAACGATATAAATTGGGTTAAATATGAATATAGTGAAATTCAAAAATTTCAAGAAAAGTTTGAAGCTGATAAAAAGTTAAAAAATGGTAAATCATCGAGTTTGTTTTCATTTTAAGATATTTTAGGAAATGAATTTATCCTTGTTAGAATTCTTAAAACGAAGCACGTTCTTAAATCGCTCATATTAGGTTGTTCAGTACAAATTTTTCAACAACTTTCTGGAGTTAATACAATTATGTAAGGATAAATTTTAATATTTTCGATAAATTTATACTTTAAAGGACCAGTCCAGTAATTTACAACCATATGAAAAAATGATATATTCGGAAAGATCATGAAAAATGGAGCATTTCTTGTTTTTACGGCATGTTCTGAATCGTTGTAGTTTTCGAGATGATTGCGTTTGAAATTTTGAATTTGTTACAAGCTC
>JAQGBS010003736.1:0-11135 GCA_034698545.1 Acrobeloides obliquus
AGAATGCGCGGAATCGATTTCTCGCATAAAATTACCCCTAAGAACGTATTTTTACAAAAATTTGAGAAAAAAAATTTTCGGGTCGAAAAAGCACTGTTACTTGGCTGGTAAAAAGGCTACTAGCTCCGAATATTGGAAATGTCTTATTATTAAAGAGGGTGGTCATTTTGCTGTCATCGGATTCACCTTGATCCATGTTATTCTTTGTCTTAAAAGATCTACGGCAGTTTTATATCCGGCAAGATATGAAACTTCTAGTGTTACTATTGGAGTCATCAGTACTATGTTAATGGTTAGTCTTACTAGTATACAACGCGATAATATACCTCCTCAACCCATATCTAAAATCATCATTTTCTGAGCATTTTCAAACCCTGATTCCCGGATTGGGTTCAGGAGTCCCAATCCCAATTTCAGACCATTACTCTAGGTCCAAATCCGCAAAAATCGAAATCGGGATTTGAAAAAAGACAGGATTTCCGATCCCAATTCCTATCCTGAGCAACACTAGGAGATTCATATGTTTTTTATGAACTATGTACAGATCAGGAGGGACGATCATCCTATTTTTTCTGTTAGCTTAAAAATTTAGTGGTTGACCATCTTTTGTTGGAATATTTGGATGTTTATGGGCGAAAATTTAAACACTGAACTTGCTTATTGTAATATCACAACCCCAACTAATGCTTATAAATGGTCTACTGAATTTATAGCTCTAATGACTATTGATATAATTGTTTTAATTATAGATATCCTAATAACTATTGTTAATAAAAAATTGTTAAAAAGGTATTCAGTTAGAAAAAATCTGTAATTCAAAATTTTTTATTTAGGCATAAAATAAATCCTACTTTGACCGAAAATTTTCTCGGAAATGCATATCAACTGAATGAAAATGCAAGAGCAATGAGCATCATTCTGCCGATTTCCATTGCTCATTCTACTACTTTTATACTATTTTTATCTAGTACGATTACTGTTCGGAATTTTTTTCAATATAATGATCCAGTAATCTTTAAGGGTTTGATAGAATGTACTAACACGGTAAGAAATTTTATTTGAAAATGTTTCAGCCAATTAAACTAGTAAACCAATAAAGAGACGTGAGGATGAAGCAGAACATCGATATACATAGAATAGAGGAAAATTTTGACTAGATTAAAATGTATCGAGATCCAGAAGATTAATCTGGATCGGATAGATTCTGCTTTTCAGAAATATGCCCTTGTTTGTGCCATTTCAGAGGCCGTATGCACAACCAAGGAGGTTTGAAACTTCCTTAGAAGTTTGAAACATCCGAGGAAGTTTCCATTGTTGTGTATATGAAAAACGAAACTTCCTTGATTGTGCATACGACCTCAGATAGTATTTGAGAAAGATTGGACCGATACTGAAGTATTACAGTCTACAAACATCCTTTCTCCGAAAATCTTGACTTTCATTCGGTTAAGGGGAGGATCTCGCAAGTGTTCGTTCTACTTTTTTTAAATTTTGCGGTCCGCCCGCAACACAATAGGCATTCAACCTGCAGGATTAACGACAAATTTTGCGGGTGGGGTGCATTTTGGCATGCGGCCAAAATTTGGAGAAGGGAAGGGGTGGGACAGTGGTGTAGGCAGAAAAGTAGACTAGGGGGGCTCTTCCCCAAAAAGCCGTTTTTTTCAACAAAAAAATAAGAGACCCTAATGTACAGGGATTTTTTTAGATATCGGCCCAGTAGGAGGGAGCACCTGCCCCCTTGTCTACGCCACTGGATATGGGTTGTATGTCAGAGTAGTAGAACCGATTCTTGAAATCTAAAAGATATAGTTAAAAATTTTTTAGATCCTATGCATTTATACTGTTGTAATTCCATTGGTATATTTTCGTCTGAGGAAAGATTTGATCTCAAGAATAACTCCAATCATTTTAAATCGTAATTATGAAACCGAGACCTATTTTGAAATGTTTAATGCTTCAATAAATCTTAGAAAATAAGTATACACAAAAGATCGTTTCTTCATAAGAGGGAAATAGGGTAGGCGTCAAAAGTCCAGTTCAATCGAAAAAAGGTTGCCATTTTTTATTGGTATCTTCTTATATAAAACGCGTAATGTTATGGTGTTCGGAGTACTTTTGAAAGTGCTATCCAACCGCCATCGCCAAACAAAAGTTTTGATATGTTTCATCGGAAAACTGATACGTCACTTTTGACCGGTCCCTTGTTAGGGGACCAATGTGAAAATCTATTTTTCAAAAAAGTTCTTCTAATCGGTTGATTTTTCGTACGCGTGACTTTCGACATGGAAAACTCGAATCTAAGGGTGTTGTAGCCGTCCAAAATATTTGACTGGTAGCGGTTGAGGATTTGAACTGAGTTTACCTGTGGATGAAGCCTTTTGGCCAAGTCATTACTTCGTTTATGCACATCAGTCTGCACTATTTCACTGGCTACAGTGTTACCCCTTTTTAGGGGTACCCATTAGGTAAAAATTGAAAATTAGCGCCGGTATCATGTTCTCTATGTTAAAAAACAATCCGATTTCCGTTACAGATGTCTCATAGTTCCTTACGCACGGACGGACACAGGCACCGATTTTTTATATTAATGATTTTCAATGCATTTTTTCTTCATCCACAATCTTTAATGAATATTACGCTTTAAGTTAAAGAAAAGATTTTTTTAATAAATGTAAACGAAGAGGTTACTATGACAGCTAACAAAGGTTATTATTATGCTATGTTTTTAGTACATATATAGCTAATTATCATGAAAAAACTTTGTATTTCATTTAAAAGAAAGTCTAGAAACCACGCAGTAATTTAACGTGAAATAATTTTACTTACCCTTAAATCTTCGATAATTGAAAATAAGGGGGCATTCGCATATTTTAGGGCTAACCGGAGAAATGTGTCGGAACAAAATTTTTTCTAGAAGCATTTCTTTGAATTTTTGACCCCTCGAAGGAATAGAATTTTTACAAAATCCTAATTTTTCGACAACTTTTTCTACGAAATGACCCCATACACCTAATATAAAAGTTGTAGCCCGCGTCACCAGCTTTCCAAAGACACCAAGATCATCGAAATTGGATTTAACTGTAAAGAGTTATGCTCAAAATACTAAAGTGTAAAGAACTCTTGTAACGTCCAACATTCATATGGGCCAAAATTGACCTTTTTAAAGGTTGCACACCATTTCAAATGCTCAAGTATGTTTCGTTTTCATCCAAATTTCATATTACATACTCAGTTTGCCTAGTGACGCGGGAAGTTCGAACTTTGGTGATGTCGTCTCTTAAAAGAAATTCGAGAAACGAAGCAATATGCAATTAACTATAATTTCATTCAATGATGCAATATGCAATTAAATGAAATCAGTTAATCTTGAAGTTCTTGAAAACAGAATACTTTACCTTAACTTATTGAATATTTTTTATTCTAGACTAATATCTTTGTTAAATTCTATTTTATTGATCCGCTATTATGAATAATACTGATTTGTGTGAACTTGCAAAGTTATACGCTGATTCCAAATTTATTACTGTTGTACATTTTATGCAAATATTTGCCTCTATATTTTGTTTGTTCACGATTGGTGTAAATCTTCCATTAAAATGTCTTAATTATAAGCCGGTTGCATTGCATCAAAATTTGAAGGTACGTCCTAGCCCAGAGAGATAGATCGTTAGGTCCGACAATGAAAGAGATGAATGGAAGAGGTGAGGGATAACTATAACGATAGTCCAATCCTGACCAGGCTATAGGGCCTAGATATCGACAATAAACAGACGTTCTCCTCGTGTCTGGGATGTGCCTTTATCTCTCTGTAGCGGATCTAAAATTATATTTTAGATAATAATTTTCAATGCGACATTTTTATATATTTTAAATTCGATTTCTACCTTAGCGCTACAACTCAATCATCAAGTACTCATTTTTTTCTTTCATAATAAAAAAATACTAACATAGATCAAGTTCCTTACTTATACAAATCCATGTGATTTATTGATAGAATATTGGAAATGTCTTATAATTAAAGAGGGTGAAGTTGTTGCTATGATCGGATTCACATTGATCCACGTTAATCTTTGCTTTGAAAGATCTACAGCAGTTTTATTTCCCGCAAGATATGAAAAATCTAGTGCTATTTTTGGAATCGTCAGTTCTATATTAATGGTTAGTATTCTTGGTCATGAGGGAGCTTTGCACAAAATTGAAACACTGTTTTTTCTCTCTGATTTGGTAGTAGAGCCGCATATGGCACTGGGACAAAATTTGCCAAATTTTTCACGGGCATTTTTCACCGATTTTTGGTCACCATGGACATTTTTCACGTTTTTTCATAGTGGACATTTTCACGGTTTTTCAAATGGACATTTTTCATCGCTTTTTTTCACAATGGATGAAATTTATTTCATTAAGCATATGAACTTTTTACATTGCATCTGTAATAAACGCGTGCAAGAGAACCCTGAATTTGCTTTTCTTTTCTAAATTTTCTAATCTCCATCAATCGTCAATAAACAAATTTTATATTGATTCAGACAATCAAATTTTCAAACGACTACTTTTCGATGAAAAAGTTATTACCTTTAAATGAAAAGAAGACGTTTGAACATGAAAGTGTTCATCAACTTTTGCAACAAAAATGAAAAAGTCCCGACCAATTAAGTCCATTTGCGAGAGATATTGGCTGATTATGAACATTACAACGCTGATGCAATTGCCTATTTTGATGCTATTTGCTGGTTGCTTTAACGGAATTGAATAGATAATGTTGATCATAGGTCGGCAAGGTGGGAGGGGGGGGGGAGAAGGGACCTCCGATGCGGTGGTCCCCCCCAACTCCTCATTAAATTCGTCTAAAATTTAAAAAAACGATCTTTTTTTAGCCGACACCCAATTTTTATGGACCACGTCATGTTCGGCGGAGTCCATGCGGTGGTCCCCCCTTAATTTTGGGCCTACGAGTGCGTCGGTCAAGGGGGAGACCCCCCCCCCCTTGACGACCTATGATGTTGATAATTATTACAAAGTTTGTTATAATGTTTTTATACTTTTATGTTGTTCAAAAGTTTGTTTTATTCCAAAGTTTGTTGGATAAATGTTGACAAAAATCGGTGAAAAATGTCCATGGTGATAAAAAATCGTAAAAAATGTCCTTTGTGAAAAAGGCAGTGAAAAAAACCGTGAATGTGAAAATTGTCCTAGTGCCCTGCATATTTTTAAGCATAAGATCCGGTTCGACTCTCATCTTCGTCCAAATTGGAGCATCTATTTTTGTTCCAGTGTTAAGCAAGACCTCATAACATAGTTGCAGCTAAATTGTGCTTTTTTTAAGATAGGTATCTTTAAAAATTTAGTGGTTGACCATCTTGTGTTGGAATATTGAGATGTTTATTGGCGAAAATTTAAACACTGAACTTGCTTATTGTAATATCACGACCACAACTAATGCATATAAATGGAACATTGAATTTTTAGTTCTATTGGTACTTGATATAATCGTTATAATCATCGATATTCTAATAACTATTGTTAATAAAAGATTGTTAAAAAGGTATTCAGTTAATAATAATAACAAGTATGGCTACACCTTAAAGTAGCGTAGCTATTGTAGCCAAGATGCCATCTCGCCCATCATGTCCAGAAACATATGGTCATATCCACCGTGACAGTAACAGGATGGAAGAGGGATAGTCCTTTGGTCACAGTGATATGTACAAACGGGAGTACCCCTTTTGAATACGCCACTGAGGCAAACATCAAAATGTGCTCAATTTAGGTCCTTAATCTGTAATATAAAACTTATTTAGGCACAAAATAAATCCTACTTTGACCGAAAATTTTCTCAGAAATGCATATCAACTGAATGAAAATGAAAGAGCAATGAGCATCATCCTGCCAATCTCCATTGCACATTCTGCCATTTTTCTACTATTTTTATCTACCACAATTATTGTTCGGAATTTTTTTCAATATACTGATCCAGTAACCTTTAAAGGCCTTATAGAATGTACTAACACGGTAAATCAAATAAAAAGTTTATAAAGTCAATAAAAAAATTTTAGGTTATCTGTATTTATACATTTGTAATTCCATTGGTGTATTTTCGGCTAAAGAAAAATTTGAGTTCAAAAATAACTCCAATCGTTTTAAATCGCAATGATGAAACCGAAACTTATTTTAAAATGTTCAATGCTTCACTAAATATCCAAAAATAAATTTAACACTAGAGTTCGTTCAGATGATACCACAGCCCGAAAAAATAAAAGCACACCCCCCCCCCAAATAATTTTATTACGTTATTTTCTACTCATAATGTCTATTAAAAATTAATTTCAAGTTTTGAAAATGAAGAATATCAATTTAGTTTTTGCTGCGGTTAGCAACAGCTCATTCTGCAACCACCATGGTGTATAGTTCGTTTCCACCAATAGAGTAAAATTGGTGGAAACGAACTGTTGCATGAATCCATTAAATTTGAATATCAGCACATTTGATGAAACATTAGAAAATTCAAAATTTTAATGTGAAAATTGACACGAGACGCTATAGAGAAATTAGAGAATTATGTTTGTTATCGGATTCACTGTTCCACACTCAGAACACATTTGTCAGAACTGGCCAACCAGTATTCACGTTGTATCATGAACATATTCGGTAGGGGTGAAGTAACATAGCAGAAGGTGATGACCGTGGAGTATGAGACAAAATAGAGAGAATGAAGGCAATTGTTGGGTTTTTGGCTTCATCAACTCATTTAGTACCTCAGCACGCATTTGTTAGCACTGGTCAGCCAGTCTGAACGTTGTATCACCAACCGACTTCGGAATTCTGAGTTCCTTGAGACAAGTGGCGTACGCAGCTAATTTTTAAAAGTATCGCAATTTTTTAAAGAAGAATTTTAAAAAGTCGCCTGTTGTTTTGGTGCCTGTAGAAGTGTATGGCCCAGATCCGCGCGGATTCGGGCTAGTTTCTTAATAAACTAATTAAAAAGATATCGTAAAATCTTATCTTGATGTTGACGGTGTTGTTGATTGATTTGTAGATGGCGAGTTGAATGCAATAGAGCGGTCGTTTTTGAAGATCTTGAGACGCTGTTTCTTCGGTCGTGTTCAGCTCACCCCATTACCAGGTGGTAAGGGAATTTCCAGAGGTACTGTGACCCCTAGAGTTTGTAGTCCCTATCTGCTTAAATAACAGCTGTTGCTGTTCTTCCTTTGCCTTTAACTGCTTGTTAAATAGTCTCATGTTATGCTAGTCTAATAAATGGTTGCTTTATATTTTCTTCACAAACGTCACACACCATATTGGGCTAGCCAATAACAGGGGCCATAGACCACTCTGGAGGAACGACTACTACTCCCTGTTTGTAGTTTCGATCTAGCTAATTCGCATGAAAGATCTCTTTTATTTCATTTAAAAGAAAGTCGAGAAACGGCGCAATATGCAATTAATTATGATTTCATTTAGTAATCAATTAAATGAAATCATTTAACCTTGGAGTTCTTGAAAACAAAACACCTTACTTTAACTTATTGAATATTTTTTATTCTAGACTAATATCTTTGTTAAAATTCTATTTTATTGATCCGCTATTATGAATAATACTGATTTGTGTGAACTTGCAAAGTTATACGCTGATTCCAAATTTATTACTGTTGTACATTTTATGCAAATATTTGCCTCTATATTTTGTTTGTTCACGATTGGTGTAAATCTTCCATTAAAATGTCTTAATTATAAGCCGGTTGCATTGCATCAAAATTTGAAGGTACGTCCTAGCTCAGAGAGATAGATCGTTAGGCCCGACAATAAAAAAGATGAATGGAAGGCTGGGGATAACACGATAGTCCAATCCTGACCAGGCTATAGGGCCTAGATATCGACAATACATAGACGTTCTCCTCGTGTCTGGGCTGTACCTTTATCTCTCTAAAGCGGATCTAAAATTGTATTTTAGATAATAATTTTCAATGCAGCATTTTTATATATTTTAACTTCGATTTCTACTTTAGTGCTACAGCTAAATCATCAAGTACTAACTTTTTCCTTTCATAATTAAAAAATACTAACATAGATCAAGTTCCTTACTTATACAAATCCATGTGATTTATTGATAGAATATTGGAAATGTCTTATTATTAAAGAGGGTGTGTTTGCTTCTACGATCGGATTCACTTTGTTTCACGTTATGCTCTGTTTTGAAAGATCTATGGCAGTTTTATATCCTGCGAGACATGAAACTTCTAGTGGTATTATAGGAGTAATCAGTACTATTTTAATGGTTAGTATTACTTGAAAATTTTAATTTTTCTCCTTATCCTAATGGTCCCCCTTATGTTTACTATAAAATTTAAAAAAACATTACTATGTCCCTCCCTGTCGAGACATCCTGCCTACAGCACTGAGTGAAACTGGAACCAGAATTGGACGATGTTTTCGGTTCCGGCCATCACTGAAAGACCCGTTTAAACAGAGTAGGCGATTTGGGATCGGTGAGGGCGGCTCTTTTCAAATTTTTGAGAATCAAATCTCTTCCTATAGTAGCAGATTCAGTAGAAATTTAGTGGGCTACCATCTTGGGTTGTAATATTTGGATCTTTACTGGTGAAAATCTAAATTCTGAGTTTGCTTATTGTATTCTCACAACACCAACTAATGCATATAAAATGTCTATTGAATTTGCAGCTCTAATGGTGCTTGATATAATTGTTTTAATCATAGATATTATAATAACTATTGTTAATAAAAAATTATTGACAAGGTATTCAGTAAGGCGAAAAATCCAATACAAAATTTTCCCGGCTTTCAACTTTAGATTAAACAAACCAACTAGGCGGCCTACATCTTTCAAGGGTCCTGAGCTTGGGTGGAGGAGGGAGCAAGGCTATGAGGCCTGACTAACCCTCCATCTCCCATAGATCATGATACATTATTTGAAAGCCCATAACACTGAGAAATTGTCTAGCAGTGACTTAGTCAGATAAATTTTCTTTTTTTTCAAGAACCGGGGTCCCCTTTTGCTACTCCAGTCAAAATAGACCCAATTTCGGTCTTTTTCATTCTGTATGCAAAACTTTTTATTTAGGCACAAAATAAATCCTACTTTGACAGAAAATTTTCTCGGCAATGCATATCAACTGAATGAAAATGCAAGAGCAATGAGCATCATTCTGCCAATCTCCATTGCTCATTCTGCTATTTTTCTACTATTTTTAGCTAGTACGATTATTATTCGGACCTTTTTTCAATATGCTGATCCAGTAACCTTCAAGGGTCTTTTAGAATGTTCTAACACGGTAAAAATTATATTTCAAGATGTTCCAACCATACATGGGCAAGGGGGGGGGGGTACTGTACCCCCCCCTAATTCGCCGTATAGGGGGAAAAATTAATGGACCAATTCGTAGGGTTCAAAAAAATTCGTATACGAATTCGTATTTCGACTTTTTCCCCTGTCGATGTTTTTTTTTTGGTCGACAGTAACCTTTGGGACCAATTCGTATTTTGGGGCCCAGCACCCCCCCCCCTCCCCTCCCTACTTGCCCATGTATGGTTCCAACCAATAGCGATAAAACCGGTTTTCGAAATCTAGTGGATATAGTTTAAACAAGTTTAAACTTTTTTAGATCTCCTGCATTTATACTGTTATAATTCCATTGGTGTATTTTCGGCTAAAGAAAAATTTGAGTTCAAAAATAACTCCAATCATTTCAAATCGTAATTATGAAACCGAAACGTATTTTAAAATGTTCGATGCTTCTATAAATGTTGAAAAATAAGTGTTACATTAAGTCTGTAAACATAAAAAAATTTTATTTAAACAATTATACAATTAATCACAAACATTTAAATCTTTTAAAGCAGGTAACCCGTATTTTTCTGGGATAAAATCTTCAACAGAATATATTACTTCATCGACTTGTTGTGCCAAAGAAGCCTCGATCTCCGGCCAACTTTTTGGGAGCAATTCCAATTGTGGCACCATAATCGTGGTCGCACCGGCAGAGGAAGCTGCAAGTACACCACTGACAGAATCTTCAAATACCAAAACATTTTTTGGAGAGATTGGGATATCTTTAAATCGGTTCATGGCTGCTATATATGGATCGGGTGCTGGTTTTCCTCGTTTGATTTCATGGTCACTTCCAACAGTGACAATATGGGACATTTTGGGAAGGAGATCTTCACAATTTGTTAATTTTGAATTGAATTCCTAAAAATGGATTTTTTGAAAGTTTAGCAGTCTATCACAAGGTTGTAAGGAAGCGAGACAAAAATGGCACCATAAAAAAATACACCATGACAGATATTGGGTACTCGGGGTTTTTGGGCACAAGAAATCGAGTGGCATAAGTCCCGAGTTTCAAAAACATTTTCATGACCCCCTAAATTTTTGAGAAAAAAATTCGAATTTTTTTTAGCAAAATTCAATTTTTGAGCAAAAATTCAATTAGGAGGTGTTGTTTGCGGCCCTATTTCCAACAAAAAAATTTTTCTCAAATTTTTGCAGAAAGATCCCTATAGGGGTAATTTTGTGCGACAGCACCCCCTAAATTGAATTTTGCTAAAAAATTTAGAGAGGTCATGAAAATTTTTTCGGAACTCGAGACTTGTGCCAATCGATTTCTCATGCCCGAAACCCCCCCCCCCTTCCGAGTACCAAAAATCAGCCAATTTGAAGCCAAAATAAAAAAGTTGAAAAAATTGATTTTTTAGCATGGGGTACCCCCGATAGGGGGTCACAAAAATTTTTCGGAACTCGGGACTTGCACCAATCGATTTCTCGTGTCCAAATCCCCCCCTTTAATAAAACTTGTCTACTATACCTCCAAATCCGAACTTGTACATATCGCCATATTTACACCATGTTCCTCCAAATGGTCAATCAAGCGCCGAATTCCTGGCAAAACATCGGCTTTTTTGATTAAATGTTCAAGATGTTCTCTATAGTCATCCAGGTAAACATCCTCTGATACAATTCCAGTCAACCCGACGGATTCAAGCACCCATCTGGCACCTTCAACCTGTGTACGACCCATCATACCAAGTTTCATGTCGTTGTTGTAAGATTTGCCATATTTACGAAGAGTTCTGTCATTAGCCTCGGAAAATACACGCTCGGAATCTAGAATGACGCCATCAAA
>JAQGBS010003737.1:0-11134 GCA_034698545.1 Acrobeloides obliquus
CGATTCAGAACATGCCGTAAAAACAAAAAATGCTCTATTTTTCATGATCTTTCCGAATATATCATTTTTTCATATGGATGTAAATTACTGGACTGGTCTTTTAAGTCATTTTCGACACTCAAATTTGACTTTAAAAAATTTTAGTTAAAAACTTACTAGAACATTTGATCAAAAATAATAATCCCAATATAGAGTAAACTAACTCTGATGTAGAATACTGACACAGTTTAGCACTTGAATAAATAAAGTTTGGCTTTTGTTTAATCAGTTTGTCGTCTATAATTCCATGTAATTTTGCTTCTATACGTTCGTCTTTTATGCGCTTAACTTTTATTTCTAGTTTTCTTCTATTTCGAATAATATTTTCTTGAGATTGTGAAGTTGAAGCATCCATTTTGGGTGATTTGCTGAAATTTAGCTATGTGAAAAAATCTCTGTAACGAACTATAAACTCTGTTTCATGGCAAAATTCCAAAAGAAAACGTTAAATTCGTATTCCTCACATAGAACCCCCTTCCCCCACTACCAAAAATCATCCAAATATACCACTTATTAAATAATGAAAAAACATTTCAACTCAACCCACGACGATTTTTTGTAAAAACTGGCGGAAACTCAAAATTTTAAAAACGAGTAATGCCATTCGACTCACAAGGAAACCATCAGGCACATGTTATTACAGGATTGCTCCGCAAGAAAAAGTTATCTATGACAAATTTATAAAAATATTATGCTATAGGTATAGTCAAAATTTTTTTTGGCTATCACGAAACTTTTTATTGAATCAGACAACGTGTACATTGAAACGAAAAGAAACGTGGATATAGCTTTTTTGATGCATCCCTGCTTGGTCGTAAAATTTACCCCTATGCAAAATATAAATAAAATATACAATAAAATTGCCCCTATGCAAATTTTTTTCAAATTGGACAATGCAAAAAGATTAGGCTCCGGGCAGAATCAAACCCGGACCTTCAAAATCAAGGTCTGTGATGCTATCCACTAGGCTATGCTTCCGGCGCTTTATGAAAACAGACTTTAGTTTCCCTTTAGAAATTTCTGCCAGATAGCAATCCTTTCAATACCGTTTGGAAGATCCATGTAATTTTTATCTCTGACAAAAAATTTAAAAAAAATGAATTTTTGACCGGGATCGATTCGCGCCGTATGAGTTAATGCCTACCGCTTTAGCCACTTGGCCATGGGTAAAACCTACAAAACCCCATGATATGGTACTAGTTTTGAAGCGCTTGGCGAGCTGAGTCGATTACGACATTTAAAAAAATTTTTGACCCTTGCCTACACCTTTTTAGAATTTTGGTACGCCGTGGGATGTACATACCTAGTACTTTTATACCTAACTTTAATATAAAAAAGCTCGACCAGCTCTACAGATCGAATAACCTCGCTCAAATAAGCCACTAACAACTTTTATAAAAGCATTTTATTTGAATCACTCAAGAACTTGAGCTACTTTCGCAATGTTTGTAATTGGCTAGCACTTAAGAAGTTATATGAAGAAGCTAATGTCTCGAAATACAACTCAAATACCAGTACAAGAAAATCAAACAATGATGGGAAATGAAGCGTATACTAGTGCCTTCTTCTTCCCGCTGTGCTAAAAACGACGCATCGATTTCTTGATGATAAGCGCATATATGAATCATAAAACGATAGTAAAAATAGACGAAAAATTTCAAAATTGTTAAGCTGTACAGAAAACAAAAATTTTGGGTTTTTGTTGCAAGATATAATGTTGAAAGGATTAGTCGTCGGAAAAAAGTTGCCACTGTTTGTTGATATTAAGAAATTTCATAAATTCGAATCTGACAAGGGACTTGCACGAAGTGACGCTTGGATTTTTCAAAAGTCCTATATATTTTGAAAGAGCTTACCCGATAACCCATAGAAATAACAAAATTAGCTGCTATAACTCTAATCCTGAGAGGATAAAAAAATTTTGAAAGACAAGGGGAGTCGAATCATGGAACTTTCGGTCATTGGCTTGCAACAAATCCACTGAGTCATGCTGCTTTTTATGAAAATCTCCATGATTTTTTGTTAAAAATCGGGAGCTACTACACAATAGGGGGGCCATCCACGTGGAAAATTTTCAAAATTTTTTTATTCTGGAAATGACTCCTCTAGGGGTAAAAACATGCGGGAATCTGATTTTGAAATTTTCGAAGCGAAAAACAGCTTTTCTGATTCAGGGAAAGCCTGTATATTGAAGCGAAAAGTTGCAAAAATCGCATTTTTGTGACTTTTCGCTTCAATACACAGGCCTTCCATGGATCGGGAAAGCGTTTTTTCGCTTTAAAAATGTCAAATCCAGATTCTCCGAATGTTTTTACCCCTATAGGGGTCATTTTCAGAAAAAAATTTGGAAATTTTTTCATGTGGGTTGTGTAGTAGTTCCAAAGTTTTCATAACGAAAATCTCTTAAATCAGATCAAGGAAATTTTTTCATCCCTCAAAAATGCGCGCAATCGATTTCCCGCATAGAAAAACCCTCAGATAGGTTTTCCGTCGAAAATTCGAAATTTGGTTCATTTTCTTTTCAATACACCCACTCATTCCCTGAAGCAGGATCAGTGAAGCATTTTCACGGTTCAGTAATGCGCGCAATCGATTCCCCTCATAAAATTTCTCCACGGCGGTCAAAATGAACACAAATGAGAGATGGGCGAAATTTTAAAAACGGTTAATACCTCTCAATTCAGCTTATCGAGACGAGTAAAATGAGGTATATATTTTTCACAAACGAAGAAAACTCAGATGGCCAAGAGGTTAGTGTGACAAATTTGCAGTTTATAGGTTGAGAGTTCGAATTCCGGCTCGAAATTAAAGTTGTCCAAATTCCTTGACAAATTTTGCATATCCACCATTTTTCAAAAATTTTCCATTTTGCATTTTCCCGATAGATTTATAGGCCCCAGGTGCAATTATTCATAAATTATTAGTTAATTGTGGCTATTTCGGAGTTAAAACCAGGCATCTATTTTGTCATAGTTTCTTGCTCACGGTTTTAACAACTTGAAAGCTTTTTTTGCATTTAATCTAAAATCATGCAAATGGACAAAGCGCTTGTTATCATCCTTAAAGCCGATGAAATATGTGTTAACAAAAGTAATTTTTAGTTTAAAAAAATTGGGTACTCATACAAAAAAGTCACCAAAACTGTGCAAAAAACTTTTTCCGCAAAAAAATCCATTTTGATAAAAAAAGCTAGGCTCTATCAGGATTTGAACCCTTGACCTTGTGACCATTAAACCGATGATTTGTCACTTCACCACCGAGGATGTTGTTGAGAAACGTATTTTCAAACCAAGTACTAGTGCTTTAAAAAAATTAAAAATCTATATTTTCTCTGAATCAGGGCCAAGGAAGCATTTTCACGCTTCGGGAATGCGCGCAATCGATTGTTTGCATGATTTTACCCCTGTATAAGCTGTTTTAACAAAAAAAATTTTCGGAGATTAGTCTCTGATTCTTACCCCCTTTAAGTTCCGGTTATTTTGGCTGTTCCATTCTGGTTTCGTACCCTGCTGTTCCCATTTTGGTCATTGAACCCGTTCCCTTGCAGTCCTGGTGTACACATGTGTACACAACATAATGTGTACACATAAGTCATACATTATCAATGGGGGGGGGAGGGACTGTCCCCCCTCCCTCATGTAGCTAGCATTGAGCCAAAAATTAGGATTCATATAGCCTCGGAGTTCCAAGTCTCAAAGCTATATAGTCGAGCCAAAAAATTAGATGGCGACCTTTTTTTTGGTCGACAACATATAGCCCGAGGTAGCTTGTCCCCCTCCCTCCTCCTGGTTTATGTATGACATGAGTACACAATGTGTACACATGTGCACAGGGGACAACACTATTCACCCAGAGATATCGCGTTATATGCGCTACCTTCATCTTTATTTTGGCTTTAGTCACTGTGTCTCATAGATGTCGCATAACATTATCTCAAAGCTTTTACGGACAATCGAATATTTTTCCGCAACATAATGTCAGGTTCAAAGAAACCAGACTGTCAGCTTTTGAGGCTCAGCTTTCAAATTTTCAGAATCCACATACTATATAAAAATCTATTTTTAGGTGTCTCTGGTGGCAATTATGAGCTATTCTATCATTGTAAAATGGACTATTATAAACAATATGCCGAGAATGATTGGCTTGTGTATCTGGATGATGTCGAAAATGAAATGTTTAGAACAAATATAATATTGAGAACCACCGTAAGACTACTATGCGTATTAATCCATCATTTTTGAGGGTCGAGATTTTTTGTGTGTTTATCTTTTATATAAGATAAACTGTGGAAATCGAGCGCTATCGCGCTCGGAGGGGAGAGGAGATTTTCTGATCCGATTGATAAGTCTCCGAGCGCCCTCGAATGAGATCTTCGACCTGATCCGAGAGCTTCCGAGTTCTTCCTTTAGCGAAAAAAGTTCATTAAAATTTGAAAAAATTTTCAATTTTTAACTAACTTTTTTCCATTTTATAAAAATTTTGATGAATTTTTCAATTTTTGAGGAATTTTTCGATTTGTGACAAATTTGCCATTTTTAGACAATTTTTAAATTTTTACGGATTTTTTTAAATTTTAATGATTTACAAAAATTTAGCTACTTTTTTATTTTGCAAGAAAATTTATAATTTGGGGGGGGGGCAAGGGCAAAAAGTTTTGAACGGAGATGGGAATCGAACCTGAGGAACATTTTAAGAACCGAGTGTTTTCACCAGTCATAATGGCGCATTATTGTTAGCATTAAATTGCAATGATAAGCCTTTCGTTATTCATGATATGGGGCTAAAAAATTCAAAAATTTAAACGTCACGTCGACGTTTGTAATAAACGTCAACGTTTGGACACCCCTGACACTAGAAATAGTACCGCCGGAAATAGTGGGTTAAAATCAAAAATGAGTTATGTTTAGTTCGGGATCCTTGGTGCAATACTTGCCATGTTTGTTATCATTCTAATTTCAAGAGTAAAAGAGCTACGTACACAATTCGGGATAATTTGTGCCTCAATCGGGATTTGTGACATAATGGTTTTTATATACATGGTTTTAATTGAATTAATTTATGATCTAGGGTATATTTTCATATAAAAACATATAGACCAAACATGGGCAAGGGTACGGGGAGATACGGTGTTTTACCGTAGAGGGTATTGGATCGGGCGAAAGGGGTTGTGGGGGAGATGGTCGGGGAAGGGGTGGTGTAGAAGAGTTTGAGGGTTGTGGGGTCGTGGATTGGCTGAAATTTTTTTATTTCATAGGTAGCTGTGAATTTTGGTCTAAATTTGTGAAAAAGTGACCACATGTAGTATGATTTAAAAGCGCCCTATGTAAGTGTTACCGTCATATCTGAAAATTTCATAAATTATAGACTCAGATAGGCCTAAGCCTACAGTACCAAGCAAAAGTCTTGGATCACGCACGATGAATACCCTCCGAGGACTTGGGGAGTCGATGCCCCGAAGAATGAGGGGCATCGATTATCAAGTCCAAGGATTACCCGACGAAATATTAAGCATTTTCTGTTGTTTATTTGTCGTTTTGTCACCTTAAAATTGAATAAAATTATACCAAAATCACATATTTTGCAAATTTTCGTGCGTGATCCAAGACTTTTGCTCGGTACTGTATACCTAAGCCTAGGTTTAGGCATAGACTTGGGCCTAAGCCTAGACTTAGGCCTATTTGAGTCTATAATTTCTGAAATTTTCAGATATGACGGTAACATATGTATGATATGGAATTTGTATCTCACGGAGTTATCTCCTAGAATGAAAGGGCGGCTCGGCAAAGAAAAAAATTATACCATATCATAATATATGAAAATTTCAGCGAGAAAAACCCATATCTTATTTCTCCATACTCTTGTCCGGACATTGAAGCACCTTTTTACCTATTTGGTATTCGCATTGATCTCATAACTTATTACCTTGGAGCATGTGGATTATCTACGTGTGTATTTTATGGAACCTTTAAATCTTTACAACGATTTTTGGCCCTATCTGCTCCATTGTTTTACGATCAATATTTGACCATGAAGAATACAATCAAAGTTTGTATAATTTATGCTGTCATCATACATATCGGATTTTTGCCAATTTTAATCAACAAAAGTATAGTTTTTTAGTCGAACATACCCATATAAGCTATAACAATGTCAAAATGCAAATAAAACAGATCATTTTTAGGCGTTGACATTCGTTACATCTATGGTAGGTACTTGTTTGGAGCGGTTAATAGCTACTCTTTATATAAGACTTCGATAATCGTCAAATATATCAGAGAATATTTTGATTATGGCAATTTTATACTCTCCATCTTCTTTGATATAGGTACTGCCATAATGCTATACCGTTATCATCGTCAAAATTCTACTGAATGGTCGCAACAAAGAGCAACATTGGAAAAATTGTTTCTTCTTCAAGTAAGACAAAATTTTTATAAAAACGTAAACCATTTTAGAATTTTTTCAATGTTCTTACATGTCTAGTTCTTCTCGCTTCTTATGTTATGTTTGTATTCGGTTGTCGAAGTAGTGGGCAATACTGTCTGGATAGTTTTATAAAGAGGTTCTTAAGAATGCTTTATAATTATGATTGCTCCAAAATTATATGGCGAAGTTTCGATGAGTACGTCACAATTTTTATAAGGAAACGGAAATATATGAATTTTAGGATGATTACGTTTATCTTTCAATTTCGAGCTTATCTGATATATAAAAATGGTTCAAACTCCCCGGTGATTAGCATTACATCATAAAATTATTAACCTGAATTTTTTATATACCCTAAAACTTCTAATAGAACCCCATGGGGTTCCATTAGAAGGTGTTAATGATTGCTCTTTTAAAAATCAAGTTTAAATCGGACTTCTTCGAGCGACCACTTTTTGGATAGCTACTATAGAAAGGAACGTTTTATAAAAAATTATTGAAAAATATTTTATTTTCGCTGAGTTATGAACCTTTGAACTTATAAAAAGTTGAAAAAATGACATTTTTTCAAAAAATCATATCTCCATGAAATCGAAGTCATTGTCAATAATTTCATTTACATAATGTCCTTCATACGCTTAACTATCCAAAAAGTGGTCGCACGAAGAAAATCGACTTAATTTTGATTTTTGGTGGATTTTTGAATGTAAGGCTTAAAATTTTTTAAATTTAAAAAAATTCAAAAGGCCATATCTCGACGAAAATAAAATATTTTTCAATAATTCTTTATATAGCATATTCCCTATCATCAGGGCTATCCAAAAAGTGCTTGCTCGAAGAAATCCGATTTAAACCCGATTTTTAAGAGAAATTTTACCTTTACATGGGGCACTATTAGAAGTTTTACGGTAACTTCTTTGTTCCAGAATTGCTCAAATTTATTGCTGAATATATACAGGGTGTCCCAGTAGATTGGGACTTTTTTGATACGGTTTTTTACGTTATTTGGGCATCACTACGCTATCATATTATGTTAAAATCAAATCTCTACCTTATTGGGAAGACGGAGAAAAGTTGCTTTAAAAACTTCAAACTGAAAAATTCGCATATCTGAAAACGCGAATTTTTAATATTTTTATAGCATCTGAAGCGGAATCATCTGAGCTCTCTCCTACAAAAATTGCATCAAAAATGACCGATTGAATGACGAGAAACCTTCAAATCAATGATAGTCTCAACCTACTGGGACATCCTGTATTTCTTTGTAAAATTTGCATATTAACACGGGGAGTACCTTGTTGCACGAAGGTTGCAATAATAGTACTCATCGAGCTAATAATTATAATAAAAGAAAAAAATTTAAAAAGTTGTCCTATGAGATCTAGAGCCTCTGGAAGGTGTCTATGTCAATATCTTGACATCTTTTCAATAATTTGAGGATATCTCGGTGAGGGAATTGAATTGAAAGCTCGTTGACCACTCATATGAAAGCTGGTGATCTGCGCTACAGATTTTATATTGACACCTATGGCAAGTTTTTGCTTCAATAAAAAGTTATACTCCAATCTTTGGGCATGCCTCAATTTTTCGATCGGTTTTTAGCAAAGATCGACATTTTTGACCTGGTTACGAGGGTTTTCAGCAAAAGTGGTTGTCACAAAATATGTAGCTCAGATTCCCAGAAAAATTTTGGTATATTGATTTTGGTATTTTAGCACAGGAAATTTTTGAGTTAAAGCTAATTTATTTGTGAAAAATGGTGATTTTTCGATATTTTTACCGTAGCAAGCTAACTTATTTCTTTTTGCCAAAAAATGAATTGTTTTACTGTTTTGGGCTATGGCCAACAATTTCTGATCATTTTAGACTAATTTTGAAAAAAACTTTATTTTTGGGTCCAAATTTGATGTCCAGTTTCAGAGAAAAATGGTAAATTTTTAAGGCGTTAACATATTCGCTCAATGTGCAATTCAATTATTCTGCAATTTTTGTTCATATTTTTATAGGTCTCTTCAAAAGCCAACTGCAAAAGTTTTGTTCACTGATACATGGCCCCATTCTAAAAGTAAGCAGTATCTTGGCAACCAAAAAGGGTTGTTACTTGCCCGAAAAACATATTAGAAGTCACTTTAACTTTTCTAAGAAATAAATGCTCAATTCGCTCAGACCACAACTCTACCAAAACTATCACTCACAGGTGATATTATGCATAAAAAATTAGGTGGTAGAGCCAGTTACAAAGAAATTTTACAAGACCAAATTCTGGGGGAAGGAATTACAGCGACTTTTTTACAGGACTCTGTAGATGTCCCGCAGTTACACCTATCTCATTTTGTGAGGAGGAGTTACAACTTCTGACAAGGAATACTCAACATAGGTCACACACTTTTAATCAAAATTCTTATGCAGTTTTATAAATCATAAAATAAGGAGGAAACCAGCCCCTCAAAAAAATCATGAAGTTATAGCGTTATCAATACATAATATCGGTCTAAATTTTAACCCTTTTTTCTAAGGGTCATAACTCGTTGTAGAGATTGAATTGTGAGCTCAACCACTCATATGAAATCTGAGAGTCTGCTCTACAACTTTTATATAGACATCTATAGTAAGTTTCCGCTTCAGTAAAAAGTTAATCGCATATCTTTGAAATATACTGGAATTTTTTGACATGGTATTGACAAAGATCAGCCATTTTGACCAGATTTCGAGGATTTTCAGCGCAAGTGATCCTCTCAAAAATATAGAGCACATTCTCAGCTATCTCCTGCTTTTTATCGCATCAAAAAATTCGCGCTGGAAGCCAGTATATGGCGAACAAAATGTCAAGAAAACGCTAGATTCTGATCTTTTTAGCTATAAGGATGGTGAAAAGCCTATCTAAAACCCCCAAAATAAATTACTTCAAAAAAAATTTGGCTCCAAGCGGAGATTCGAACTTGCGAACTTGTGACGACTAAGCTACTGCTTTGTCCCTGCACCACCGAGACTTGTTGATAGAGAAATGTCTTTTCAAACCAAATACTAGTGCTTTTTAAAAAATTAAAAATCTATATTTTCCCTGAATCAGGGTCAAGAAAGCATTTTCACGCTTCGTGAATGCGCGCAATCGATTTCCCGCATGATTTTACCCCTATATAGGGCTGTTTTGGCAAAAAATTTTTCGAAGATTAGTTCCTAATTCTTACCCCCTTAAAAAAAATTTAAAAAACCCATTTTTAACCCTTTTATGAGCTTTTTTAAGTTGTGATGTATTGAAGCGAAAATTGTCTGAATAGGGCCAAGTAAAATTTTTAATACTTCGAAAATTCGCTCAATTAAAAAAATCAAGTGCATGAAAAACCTTCCACGGGACTAAAAAAATTTCCATCTCGTTGTTACTACCAACCTCAAACTTGCCCGAAATTTTAGATCACTTTATTGATAACTTGTTCTTTAAACAATAGCATTTTTGCTTGTTTGCCAAAATTTTTCTTGAGCATTATCCAAAAGTGCATTTTGTGATATGAAATGACGTAAAATTTGCATTCTTTCCATCGTTACGTAGTCCCGAAACCATTTGGCTTTTTGTGACGTAGCCAAGGAATTCCATGTTCTCATAAAAAATATGTCCTCGAAGATAAGTTATCTCGATGATCAGGTTCAAAGAAAATTGGATATAAAAATGTATAGTTTTTGAATTTTGTTGATTAGATGAAATTATTGGAGCTACTTCGACTCTTATACCCATTGTAAGAGCCGAAGTAGCTCCATTGAATGTGGTAAAATCGAAAAATTTTATTTTTCGAAATTTTTTCAAAAATGAATCTATTAGGGGTAATTTTATGAGGGAAAGACGTTAGCGATGTGGCAAAAAATGGCAATTTTGTAATTTTTTCAAGTTTTTAATTTTCACTAAAGTAACCCTATAGAGGGGGGGGGGACTGTCCTATGTCGTCGTATTCGATTAGAAGAATCAGAAATGGGAAAACTTTTACTCTACTCGGCCCAGATGGACAAGACATTGGATTTGATTTTGTGCGAATAACATTTTCATTTCGTATTCTTTTATCTATTTTTTAAATAAATTTTTTATTGGACTCATAAAAAATCCATTGGACTCATATTGTCTAGCACCGCAGCCCCGTGTTTAAAGGGGTGCACGCCCAGTACGCTTCTGCGATTATGCATTTTTACAACTTTTCGCTTCAATACATAGGACTTCCTTGAATCAGGGAAGCCTTTTTCGCTTCGAAATTGTCAAATTCGGATTCTTCGGATGTTTTTACTCTTAGAGGGGTCATTTCCAGAAAAAATTTTCGAAAAATGGGGTCTCATGTTCGAGCCCACCTGGCGGCGATTTATTTTTACAAGCACTAGCTCTATAATCGACAAAAATTTTGCATATTGATATTTTTATGCGAGGAATATAGCCCTCTCCACAATAAGTTGATAACGCTAGTGCATTGTTGATAGTGTGGGGGTTATCTGTACAGCTCCTTTTCGTCTACCCTTTTACTAGGTCAATACTAACTTTTTGCACATCGTTGTACAAACAATTTTTGAGGCCATAAGTTCAAGAACAAAACTCATTCTCCACATCTATCATTTCGCCATTTCTCATCAATCGAAGCGATTAAACCGATTTTTTATATCCAATTTTTCAATTCACGATAAGGTCAACGAGAAG
>JAQGBS010003738.1:0-11134 GCA_034698545.1 Acrobeloides obliquus
AACTGTCTATATTACCACATTTAATATCCACATCGGATGGCTTGATCGAGGGTGGACGATTATCTGCCTGTTCAACCCCCAAAGACGGTGCGGTGTACGTATTGAGAACTTGTTGGTAATAACCAGATTGCCGGCGAGCCCTGTGCAAGTTATTGCCAAACAGCTCTCGTTTCTCAACAAGAATACTGTCGATTTGGTCAGACATTGTCTAAAATTCACATTATGCAAATTTTCACAAACTATATTTTCAAGGACCAGTCCACTTGGCAAAAAACACTATGAAAAAGTATTCGGAAAGTTCATGAAAAATGGAGCATTATTTGTTTTTACGGCATCTTCTGAATCGTCGTAGTTGCTGAGATAATCGCGTTTGAAGTTGGTGATTTTTGAAATTTTTTTATTGCAGCGAAGACCCTGATTCAAGGTTTTCGTTGTAATACACAAAATTTCAAACATCGCCAACTTTAAACACGATTATCTCGGTAACGATAACGATTCTGAACATGCCGTAAAAACAAAAAATGCTCCATTTTTCATAAACTTTCCGAATATATAACTTTGTCATAGTGTTTTTTGTTTCCGAGTGGACTGGACCTTTAAAAAGTCTCTTACTCGAAAATCACCCATTTCATGTTCTAATTCTGGTGAGATTGAAATCAAAGAGGAGATGATTAGAGTTAGCATATAAAATGCATAGAGAAAGCCAACGCCACCGACCGAAGTGCAAAGTAATAGATAACTCGTGCCGATTTTCATCTTCTAAAAATTTGGATAATGTCGATTTTTTTATTTAAAAAAACTTTGAGCCTGCATTCAGGCATTTCGTTTCAACACACAGACTTTTGGCGGAAAATTCCATTTTTGCACCGATTTTTTAAACTTTCATAAAATGAACATTGTAGCAATTTTTTATAACTCACCATGACGAATAAAATCACCAAAATTATCCAATTTGAACATGGTTTTGGGTTATTGAAACAAAAACCCTGAATCAAGGTTTTCGTTTCAAAAACCCAAAACATTGTTCAAATTCAATAATTTTGGTGTCCTTTTATTCGTCTCTGCGAGCTATATAAAATACCGTTTTTCTTTTTTAAAAATCTAAAAAGGCAAAAAAGAATTGGATCACGCGGGATGTGAATCTGCGACATTAAACTGCAATCCTGGAGTCCTAACCATTTGGCTATTAAGGCATTTTTTTCAACTTTGAATTTCTTTGAAATTAAGAAATTTAAAAAGGTTTGGTTATTGAAACGAAATTGATCGGTCAATGGAAAATTCAAAATTTTTTTGCAGGAGCAAAAACTTGTGAGCATAGCAGGGAATCGAACCTGAAGGAAATTTCCACGAGACGAGCGTCTTCGCCACTCGACCACGTTGGTTTCTTAAGATATGTCATTAAATTTGAACTATAGCACTTACATAAAACATGGTATGGAGTTAAAAATTTTTCTTGAAGGGTACCCCCCCCCCATGATTTTGGTGTCATTTTTCTTCTCTCACCGAGCCCTATTGATTTGTATAGGTTTATTTGAAAAAAAACAAAAAATTGGATAGAAATTGAAAAAAATGGAAATTGGACTTTAGGTGACGGAGATAGCACAAACAGATAAACAGACACACACACATAGCGCGTTGAATGTTTTAGGATTGATACATGAAAAATCAACATAAATGAACTTTCCAATTCGGACATTACCTTTTATAAAACCACGAAACGCTCAAATGAAACTGCTCGAGGAGCATCCAATCCGAAAAGAATGCCGATCACATTTGCGCTCCCCCTGTGGTGTATTACCCGGAATCCGTGGCACATTTTTCCTTCCATTTTCTTGTATCTCATTAGACACATCCGTTATTTGGAATTCATCAAGGAAAATCGGAGGTTATTTGTTAACCAAACACTTGTTCCATGAATGGAAAAAGACTCAATCTCTGCAGGTGCTTAGTTTTTGAGATTTTCTTTATATAGCCATAAAATTCAAATCAGCCTATTCAATACAAACTAATCATAAACGTAGAAAATTAGCAAAAAATTCGTTAAAAATTAAAAAATTTATCAAAAATTGAAAAATTTGTCACAATTGAATAATTTTTGAAAAGTGAGAATCAGTAAAAAATTGAAAGACTATCTAAAAGTGAAAAAATTCGTCAAATCGTAGCTAGATCACCAGATAGGGCACTTCCAAACAGGGTGCGAAAAAAGGGTGGTACCACCTTTTCGCCCCCTCGTTCCAAAGTTTTCTGGTGGTGATGATGGACTATCGGCAGTAGCGGTGGTTTCGGGAAGTGGCATTTGAAGCTGCCATTGGTGGTCAATTCTTGGACTAGTTCGAAGTGTTCTTAGGGCAAATACGTCGTCGGGACGAGTACTTGCTCCATGGACGTAGTGATGTGCGAGCTGTAGACGTGTCTCCATGGCCAGTTGATTAAGCGGCTTCCAGTAAAGCTTTTCAAGCAGGCAGTATATATGAGGCAGTAAAGTTGTTGGTCACAAGTTTGGCGGCAAACTTCTTTATTCATTCGACCTTACTCTGGAGCATTACTTGATGCGGATACCATGATTCTAATGAGTAGGTCACTATCGGCTCAATTGTTGACTTGTATAGCTTTTCAAAGACGTTATGAGGTCCCCATTTCCTGATTGTCCAGCAGAGTGCTCCGATGGTTTGCTTACTTTTCTTGGTGATTCTTGTCACGTGTTCCGGAAGCTGAACTGATCAGATTTTCCCGGAAAAAAGGCGGAAAAATCTTAGCCTAGGCTTAGCCTAAGTCTAAGGCTAAGCTTTTTCCCAGGAAAATTTGAACTGATCAGATTTTCCCGTAACATATATACTAAATTAGAATTACCTCGCTAATCCATTATTTGCGGCGTTTGCAAAATTCAAACCAATCAATGCAATAATGCTTATTAGTATCATTTCGTTTTTCTAAAACAAATTGTTATATTTTCTACTTATTATGAGTATCTTTAAATCAGTAGCGTATCCAGGGGGGGGGTGCGAGGGGGAGGCCACATCCCCGAAATTTGATCCTAAATACGCTACTGCTTTAAATAAAAACATATGAGCTGACATATAAAAACAATGAATCGTTATGTACTCCAAAAAAGAACAAGAGTGTTAAAAATATAATATTGGATTATACCTATATCTTAAAAATACCAAAAATTAGATAAAGCTAAAAGTTTTATTCCGTTTAATGACAGCGACCACGCAGGGATGCCAGCGGGAAAATTTGGTATATATAGCAAGTCGATTTCTTTGTATACCAAATTTTCCCCGCCGGCATCCTTGAATGGTCGTTATGTCTCCCGCCAGGTGTCATAAAACGGAGGTTTGACTTTATCGCCGATTTCAAATTTCGCTCGGATCAATCGCTTCAATAATCGAGTTAGTCGCAGGTTAAAAAATTTCAACATTTGAAGCCATTTATCTCGATAGGGTTTAAATTTTAGGTAGTGGTGTAAAAACAAAAAAATGCTTAGAAAAATGAGCTCTATCGAATGGGCACTAGATTGCGTAGCCGAACTGACCCTTTAATTTTCAAACGAACATGATTAACTACAACCGAGAATTTCTTTCGATTATTTTGAGCAAAGAGGTGGGATAGAAATTTTATTTTTTTTTGTTGATAAAAGCTCTGTTAAAGGAAAAACAAATGGCGAAAGAGTGCACTTATAAATATACCTTTTATAGAAAGATTCATATGATTGATCAGTGAAGTTGATAAGCTTTCAGATATTACTTCCATTTATCATAGCTCAAGCACACTATGCTCAAGCACACTGTGCAAGCACGTGATCTGTTGTAAGCACATATGTAAGCACGTGTATCTGTTGTGAGCACATATGGAATTAAGAATTTTACCGATAATATACAATCACACATTCCAATCGGAATACACATCAAACATCCCAATCGAAGTACAAATCAAACATCCCAATCTAGATGCAAAACACAATTTTTTGGTAGGTGGATGCCAGTTACAAAGAAATTTTACAAGGCCAAATTCTGTGGGAAGAAGTTACAGCCACACGTGTACAACCCCCCCCCCAGAATTTTGGGAGAGGGAGGAGGTCGCCCGCAACCCGCAGGCCAAAACGAATTTCGCCCGCAAAATTTGCGGGCAAGACTCATTTCACCCGCGGGCCTACGGCCAAAAATTTTCTATTTTTTCAACAAAAATCGACAAAAAGTATGTCAAGACAATTTCAAGATGAATTAATTTTTGCGGATATCGTTTTTTTCGTACCAAAATCCCCTATAAAGTTGAAAAAATAAATGAAAATTGTATCAAGACTTATGTTACAACCCAATACTTATACTATTTTTATTTAGGGGGCGAGTAAAAATTTAAAAAAATAAAATTTTCATTTAATAGAAAAACAATTTTTTGGAAAACTAAATCAAGTCATAAATAAAAACAAAAATATTACTATTAGAATATTTATTAGAATTAGACAAAAGAAGCTACTATAAATAATAAAATTTTGGTAAACACTATCATCACAGATTCTAGAATTTAAAAATCGGGTGATCAATAAGATCAACGTAATTCTGTTGCGTACCAGTTAATTCGACCAGCAAAACAGTGTTTTTCTGTTGTAGAAATGGCTTGGCCACATATAATGTCATCTGAATACAAATCCTTAATGTAACTTTTGTATTTCTTACTTGAGGACCTTCATTTGGCCAATATCTTCCTAAGTTATATCCGTTAATAAAAAGTTGACCCTTGCCCCAACCAGTCGTATCGAGATAAGTATCTTCTAGGACATCAGCATTAAATTGCCCTACATAAACACCAGGTTGAGAAATGGCTTTTTCTGTACGAGTTTCATGATTTCGATATACTTCTAGAAAAGTTTGAGATAAAGAGTCGACTGAAGCTCTTGTTAGGTTAATTCCACATTGGCTCCATGTATTGATAGTTACATTATTGAGAGCAACGTCTGCACCAAGTCCCTAAGCAAGTAAGAATTAATAAGTCGTGAACTACTATTTACTTTCCAATCTAGTGGCGGACTCCAAACGTCATGAAAGAAGTCCCACCTTCCTCGATTTTCCACCAAAATTCGTAAAATATCTCCAGCTTGTCCATTTAAGGTTAAGGTCGTGTTGGTATCGCGATATAGCATACCCTTATTAAAAATAAATAATTATCATACAAGTTGTATTACTTGATATACGTTATTTAAGAATACATAGCCATAATCTCGAATGCTTGAAGCATTGAGAATCATTCCGCTTGTTTTTAGAACAGTTGTATATAGAACAAACCCGTATCCGTGATCGAGTTGCTCGAAAGTCATAGGAGATTGTGAGTTTACACAAGGTTCTTGGATCCGAGTGAGTGTAGATATTAAGTTTAGATCTATTTTAGTTAATGTGACTTGTCCGTAGTTAAAAGAGCTAAAAAAAATTATATATTTTTTGCATCTGTCATGATGATCCGATCTGATTAACTCGGTATCGGAAGATCCTGAAACGAAGGACTTGGCTCTGGGTCGGAGATCTTATTTTTCATAGTATAAGCACTACGCTAATCCAAATTTAATCTCCAATTCGACTATTATTCCCGTGAAATCTAAATTGGGCTCCATGCAGAGAGTAAAAAATTCGTTGACTGAAGGCCCCAAAAAAATATTATGATCAGACACCACGTTTCTGACACATCTGTCGCAATCTACTATCAAAATTAACTTACGGATTGTTGCTAGGTATAGGAGTTGGTGGATGATCCCATCCAGTGAGATTTCCCAGATAGCCTCGAATCGCTAAATACATGTCAGTAATATTACCATTTTCGGCGATCGGAGAACCAATCCAGTACGAAGTAGTTATCTAAGCAGCTTATATGATTTCATATAATTCTTTGCTGAATACCGAACTTAACGAAGTCCCATCGGATTTTGCCCCGTTATAAAACTCAAAATTAGTTCCTCCATGAACCAGATATAGATTCACAGACCCGTTTTTAGCATTGTAAATATAATCAATATTGTCTATTATTAATGACGTAGATTTGCTACTGTCATAATTTTGGCCCCATTGCAAGTACCAATCCGTATAGAACTCCGAGCAGACATGTGGCGCTAGAATAAAATTCTATTTAGAAATAGAAGCATAACGTTACCTCCTTTCGAAAACATGTCTTGGTAATTAAAATGACTATCTATATTAGCATGAGTATCAGGTTGGAAATCCACTGTTGTAACAGTATTGTTGAGGGCACCACATTTTAATAACCAATCATAACCTCCATCAGCTAAATTCGAAGATCAGAATTTATGGGTTGGTAATAGGTGATTTGGGGAAGATTTTCCAAAAATTCCAATTTCCAAAAAAAATTTCTAGGGAAACGAAATTTCTATTTTTGGATTTTTCCACTTGCCACGTCTTGCTACGGGACTAACGGAGTACAGGGTGGTGCACAAAAAACTGGACTCTTAAAAAAATTTTAAATATAGTTTATTTAGCAAAAAGCAACAACAATAGTCATTCAAAATAACTTCGTTAAAAGTCCCACTAAGCCTAGGCTTAGGCTTATGGCTTAGGCTTAAGGCTTAGGCTTAATGGGACTTTTAAGGAGGTTATTTTATATGATTTGAGCATAGGCATTTTTTCAGGAATCAGGCATTTTTCAGGCATTAGACATTTTTAGAGTGCCTGTTTTTTGTTCGCCACCCTGTATATGGCCTACTAGTGTATAAAACAACATCATCGCCTAACTTGCTCCGAACATAATCTCTTAGCCAATTCATATAAGTAAAATCACATGCTTGCATATAGCCATATTCATTTTCTACTTGAACCATTAGTATAGGTCCGCCGTTTTTGTATAAAAACGGCTTTATTACATCTAACAATTTGTCATAATAATTTTGGACTTTGCTAGTATAACTAAAATTTTATTAGTTTTCGATCAGAATAAACTCTTTACATTGCATTCGAAGTTCGAAGTTGTATCCCCTGATAGTTAATGAGCCAGTACGGAAAACCACCATATTCCCATTCGGCACAAATGTAAGGTCCAGGACGGAAAAGAACATTGAGGTCATTTTGCTGTGCAAGTGTTAAGAACTGGGTTAAATTTGCTATTCCTGAGAAATCAAAGCTAAAATTTACGTCTTATAAGAGACACTAGCGAAGTGTTAATCCCAGAGTGTTGTTTGAACAAAAATATTGTAAAAAACATTTTAGGACGACCTAGATAAAAATTGGTGACGAATGGGGGGTCGGCAATTTTTCGATAACCACAATAAAGGGGACCATTATGTATTTTTTTCGGCGAAAAATAAAACATAAGGGTCTCTCCTTAGACGGGGTTTATAGTTCTGTCGTGACACGACAGTGCATTTTTGTGCCGTACGACATATCGTACAACACGTTGTACGATATGTCGTTTATAGTTCGGTCGTACGACGCGTCGCGACGGAATTATAAATCCCACTTTAAGGTTTGTCAATGACAAATGGTTGTCCTCCTATTGACCCCCCCCCCAATTTTTATCTAGATCGTCCAAAAACGTTTTTGCAACATTTTGTCCAAGGGTGTAACACTTCACTAGTGTCCCTTTTTTGTGGCGACCCTAGACATTTTCGTCGTCTTCTTGAAGATGGCTAGACGCCTGCCGCTTCTGAGTGATCAGAACACCATAGAAGCGGGCATGAATCCGAAATTTTTTAAAATTAATAACATACTTTCCTTCCTTAGGCTCATGCAAATTCCATGGCGCATATATTTGAATGGCATTTAATCCCATGGCTCGTACCCTCTTTAACCGATCATCCCAATAATCGGGATGAATTCGAAAATAATGAATCGAGCCAGAAATATACTTGAATGGTTGTCCATCTTTTACAAACTGATGGTTAATATAGTCGACTGTAAAAGTACCAGCATGGACCTTCAGGAATATCGACAAGGTTAATAATGGGAAAAACATTTCTTGAGTTGTGAACTATGAAACTTAGTTGTCATATAAGCAAGTAAAAATTTTGAAAGTGTACTTTTATCTAACGTCTTTCTATAGATCTAGATCAGGTAGGCACACTTCAGTAGATTATGTAAAGGCACACCATAAAATTGTAAAAATTCATAGAACATTGCAGGAATGTGAAGCACATGCGTCTTATTTGATAAGGTCAAATTATCATGCACAAAAACTATAAAATAATATGTATGTATATTTTTTTTAAAGAATGGAAATTGCATCTGATCCAGGACTTTGTTCATCTCTGAGTTGGATTCCAAAGTCGAGATATTTGATTCTAATCGAACGGAAGAATCGAATTCCGAAGCATACTTGCGCGTAGATTATCGACACCCTAAGGTGTACACGGTTGTGCCTCACCGGAAGGTTGTGCCTCGCGAAAACACTAGGGTTGTGCACGTGAAAAGTACCTGGAGGGTTGTGCCGCGTCATAAAAGTCGATCGAAAGGGTTGTGCACAAGATCGAGGAGCCAGTGGGAGGGTTGTGCTTTTTTGGAAAATTTTCGACACCCACTTAGCCCAAGTATGTTCTGATGTATATGTTACCGGCAAAACTGAGAATCCGGCATCTCAGAGATGCCTACTCAGAACTGAGATTCTCAGCTCTTTAGGCTTGTGCTTAGGCTTAGTCTTAGGTTTAGACTTAGACCTAGGCTTAGGCCTAGGCTTAAGCTTAGACATAAGCCTAGGCTTGAGCTTAGACTTAAGCCTAAGCCTAGGCCTAAGCCTAAATCATAAAAATATAAAATTTAGTTAATTATGTTATTATACTATATTTCACTATTCTTATCAACTTCATTTTTACTATTACATGCTCAAAGAAATATCGACATAAATTCAAGAATAAATTGTCACCCAGAACCAGGAGTTGATCAAGAAAATTGTCAAAATCGAGGATGTGTATACGACGGCACTTCGAATTCCGTAAGCCTATTCTATTTTTTTAAAACTATTTCCTTATACAGATATCGGCGCCGAAATGTTACTACCCTCCGGATACCGGATACATTTTAGAAAGCTCGGGCACCAACACTGCAACATTGAAAAAATCGCCAACTAGTGTTAAAAATCCGTATGGACAAGATTTTGACGAATTAATATTTTCTTGGAACGAAATAGGAAGTGGACTTCATGTTTCAATTTCACCGAATGGACAAAATCGGTAAACTTAGATAATATGACGGATTATATTATTCAAATGTTAAATTGTAGTTTGTAGTTAGATATAGAGTTGTAGTTGGTAGTTAGAGTTGTAGTTGGTAGTTAGAGTTGTAGTTGGTAGTTAGATATAGAGTTGTAGTTGGTAGTTAGAGTTGTAGTTTGTAGTTAGATATAGCATTCCAACTTAAAACATCTCAAACTGACTTTGCTAGCCATTTTTCCTTGATTCGCCTCTTGTCCCTCTATGAGCTTGTATGTTGGTTTATAGTATGTCAATGAATATAATTTCTGGAGCCATCTTTAAAATAACAATAATAATCCCCGTCACAATAACTTTCTTAATCGACACCTTTTTAGATATCGGCCACCACTTGAAATCAACGAAAATCCGAACATTATTTCCACGGATAAACTTGTACTATCAACGCAAAATAATTCCATTTTTTCGTTTGTTATCAAACGACAGAGTACTGGCACAAATATATGGGATACGTCGTTAGGAGGGCTTTTATTCGCGGATCAATATTTACAGCTTGTAACCAAATTGCCATCCGATAAAATTTATGGATTTGGTGAACAAATTCATCAGTCTTTAAAAGTAATATTAAGAAAGCAAGATCACCCGGCGTGGTGGGTTGACCCACGTTTTAGGACAATCCAGGGGCCAATCTTACCAAGCGACGAAAGGGACAGGACTACCATTTGTCGAATTCTGGGTGCCGCTTAGTAACAAGAACTGGGAGACCGAGCGCCTTCGGCGCTCAAGGGATCGTCCCAAAAATTTTTTGCGTTTTTCGGATCAATTTTTTTTATTTTTTCATTAAAAGATGGCGATTTTTAACATTTTTTGTATATTTTAATGAGTGTTGAATTTAGCATGATCTATCTCTTTATCGAACATGGGGAATGTATACACGAAACCAAGCTCCTCTATCTTGGTATGGTAATGAATATATAAATTACGACAATATGTATGGTAAGGAAAAATATATTTCACGTTTCATTTTTTACAGGTGCTCAACCTTTTTATTTCGGTCTAGAAGAAGATGGCTCGGCTCATGGTGTTTTTATCTACAATAGTAATGCACAAGTAATGATGAGAGAAAAAAGATTGAAATTAAATTTTTAGGAAGTAACCCTCGGTCCAGCTCCACATTTAACTTATCGAACGATTGGTGGGCAATTGGAATTCTTTTTCTTTCCAGGTCCGACTCCAGAAGAGGTTATTCAACAATATCAACAATCTATTGGAAAACCTTTTCTTCCGGCTTATTGGTCGCTTGGTTTTGGGGTAAGAGAGACAAGATCCAGTGATCACAACAATCTCGGAGCTAGTATATCTAGGGGTGCTATTTAACGTGACCATACTTATTCCGAAAACTTATACACATAGGGCACAGACATACCGTGTCCGATCGTGCTAGAAGGTATCCGAATCTAAAAACATGGGAGCCGACACAGAGTCTTGTGTCTCATATGTCTCCAACACACTTCTAAGGCACTCATGGACCGAAAAAGAGTAAAAACTTTTTTAGTTATCTCATTATGGGTACAACAATCTCGAAGAACTAATAGCTGGCATAAACAGAACAATAGAAGCAGGTATACCGATCGACGTGGTCTTCGATGGTATAGATTGTATGGATCAATTTAAAGATTTTACTATAGATCATACTGTAAGTCAATCCTTTTACAAGGTGGCGCACAAAAAACCGGACACTTAAAAAATTTTAAATATAGTAACAACAACAATAATCATTCAAAATGACTTCCTCCTTTAGCTTGAATACGCTGTTCCAATCTTTGTGGAAAGTTATCTACGATCTTTGCTAAAATTTCTGGCGTAATTTCATCCCACGCCTGGATCAGGGCACGCTTTAAAGAGTCGATGTCTTTATGAGGCAGTATAACTTTTCGTACAATTGTGGTTCGTACGAACTTTTCGTTGCCTGATTATCAATAAAATCCGTTTATT
>JAQGBS010003739.1:0-11134 GCA_034698545.1 Acrobeloides obliquus
AGTGTGATATTGGAGTTGCCCATCGTGGTTGGGTAATCGAGGAGCTTCAGTGGTTCGGGGAGTGTCAGATAGAGAAGGAGAAGATTTAGTTGCAATTGTTTCATCTAGGTTATGTTCTGATTTTTCAATTTTTGTGTTTTCTGGAACACTTTTGTCGTTTAGAGTGGTCTAAAAGCAAGTGATTAGAGAAGACAAGTAACTTAACTCATATCTTTGGATCACAGTTGCACAACCCCGGTAAAATTCGACCGGGGGTAGGTCATGGGGTAGGGAGGGGGTGGGTTAAGAGATGGGTAGGGGATAGGTCATGGAGTGGAAGGGGGTAAGTCATCGGTCCCCAGCGCCGGGGACCGATGATCTTCTAAAAAAAGGTCACCAAACTGCAGAGGGGGTGAGTCATAAAAACAAAAATTTTGGACCGGGGTCTGTGCAACTGTACTTTGGATAGGAGGATCAGTGGCAGGTTGCTTGTTTTTGTTAACATTGAAGGAAATTTGGAATTTTAAAAACAAGTCATTTCATTTTACTCGGCTCGCCGAGATGAATAGAACGAATACCATAACATGGGGGTTTCCATCCTGAGCATGGCTAAAGTGACAGACTTTAAATTCGAAGCGGAATTCGAACCCGAGCCTACAACTTCAAAAATGTCACTTGCTACTCGGCCATGGGCTCGCGATGGAAAACCCCATAGTATTCGTTCTACTTGTCTTGACGAGCTGAGTCGAATGGCATGACTTGTTTTTAAAATTTCGAGTTTCCTCCAATTTTAGCAAACAACCGTCGTGCCCATCCCCCACCCGGACCCCATCCCTTTGCGGCGTTGATGGGAATAATGCTGTAATTTCCATCCAATCTTTATCCCTCTGCTTACCGTTAAATGCGTAAAAATATGTGCTCCATCATTCTCCATCTCATCTTCATGTATTTTTACAACTTTGTCAGTGGTTTTGAAAATTTTTGTTCCATGTAATCTAGTAAGAAATCTCGGTTTAGATTCTCCAGAATTTGTTCTATGTAGATTTGGTATAATCTGAACTTTGAATTAAAAAAGATCAAAAAATCTGAAAAAAATGTAAAACCTACAACTTCTCCAGAATGCAAAACTTCTTTTTTTGAAGCATCATTTTTGTTTATAGCCTCAATTTTAGCAGCGAGTTCTTCATTTACTTTTTGATTGAAAGAATTTTTTGACTGGGTTTGGGTATTAAGCAGTTGCTGTTCTTGTTTCTTGGCCGCTTCGGTCATATTTGATAATAGCCATTCAATTGCTTTAGCAGTATCTTCTGTTATAATTTCCTTTAAAAATGTTAAATTTTTACGATATATATAGGGTTTTCCCTAAAAACGAAAAACTACAAGGTGCCCCAAAAAGAGGCAATTTTGCTGGATTTTTCAAATATTTTAATTTTCGCCTAAATAACCCTATGAGGGGGGGGGGGGATCTGTGATAGAAGATAACGCATTACCAAACCTTAAAACGCTTCCTTGACCCTGATTCAGGGAAAATGAATGTATATTGTAATAAAAATATGCTAGTACAGGATCAGGAAAGCGTTTTCAACATCTGGCAGTGCGCGCAATTGTTTTGAGCATAGAAAAACCTACAGGAGTATTTTGGGGAAAATGATAAAATGTGTAAAATTTGCAAAATGCCCTTTTTGGGTTACCCTGTATTAACCCATGGTGAAGTGGCAATCGTTTAACTTTCACAAAATAGCCAGAGTTCGATTCCACCAGAAAATTTATTGGATTTTTTGAGAAAGCAAAAATATGGCAACGTTGGCTGGTGCTTCAAGGGAAAAAATGAAAATTAAAAATTCTACCACAAATTTTATGAGGGCTCTCCTTTGACAACTTTTTTTGAATCTATCAACAAATTTCGCGCTAGCGGGATCGAACTCTTGAATATTCGAGTGAAAAATGGTATCCTTTCCACCACATCATGAGCGATGATTCTTATTATTAATGTAATTGATTCATTAAAATACATACTTTACCAAATTTAACTTCTCCAGCATGAACATTTTTTCTGACTTGCTGAGTTACGCTAGACTTTTTAGCCTCTTTTTCAACTTCCAAAACTTCTTCACCCGGCACAGGACCTTCAATCATCATTTTTTCAGAATTTGGAATAATCTCTCTTTCTTTTGGGCTTTCTGTAGTTACTGTCGTTTCATGATTTTCCTCATTTTTATCGATCTTTGCATCGGATTTTTGCTTTTCTGATGAAATTTCAACATCATGAGTATCATCTTTATCTTCTTCAAATGGAGTATTGCCTGTTAGTTCTATCATAGGGCCTTCGATTTCAAACATTGGAGGCAGTGGAACAGCAGAAACGATGTGGTTCTGCTCGCTTTTGGGGAACATTTCAGGATATGGCATGGCAGAGAAATTTGAGGTATAGGTGATTTTTGGTTCGACAATCTCGGGATGGCGAGCTTTAGGAGAAGGTTTATGAGTTTGAGTAGGTGGAGTAGTGGTTGGTAAAGTTGAGCTTTCATGGCTATGAGGTTTTTGAGTTGTTGCTCTAGTTAGGGGTATAGCTAAAATTAGATAATGTACTAGGAGGCGAGCGCTCGGTGGACTGTGCACTCCCGAGCGAAAAAAAGAGGTGCAGGCAAAAGTCAAGAATAAAAAAATTTAATCCTCCAAAACCCCATGGTATAGTACTCGTTTTGAAGCGTTCGATGAGCTGAGTCGATTGGCGAATTTTTTTAAATTTTGACCGTTGTCTGCACCTTTTCGACATATTGTTTTTTTCACTAAAATTGATTTTTTTGCACTGCTCTTTTACCTGTAGTTTCCTTAATTTCCGTAATAACATTTTTATTGACCTCTTCATTCCTATGCTTTTTCAAACTTCTAAGTTTACTCTCTTTTGGTGGAGCTGTCACAAGTTTGAGTCTTATCGTAGGCGGATAAGTAAAAAAAGTTGTTTCTTCGGTAGTTTTGGTAATTTCAGTTTCTTCATTTTCTTCAACATTTGTATTTTTATCAAGCGTCTTCTCTATGCTTTCTTTGTTACCTTTTCCATAGTCTTCTTCATAGTCGATATTTTGGTCTGGTCCATTGAAATAATCGGTTTCTTCTTGTTCAGTAGAAGTTGGTTTAGAGGGTTTTTGTCTTCCAACGTTTATGGCGACTTCTAAAATCGTAAATGTTATAAGTTTGTTGCTATATTTGGAAAGAAAAGTATCACACTTTTTTACCGGAATTTTTCGCACAAACTTTCTGCACATGGAAAGTTCACATGGATTTTCAGCACATAAGTACCCGTCTCCCATGTGAGGGTTATTGGAATGATACCATTATTCCTTAGGCGTATTTTGGAAGGGTAATCTTAATTTTTCCACTCACCAACATTTCCTAGCTGCTCAGCTTTTGTCGTAGCCGTAGTCGTTGTTTCTTCGATGTGATTTTCCACTACTTCCAAATGTTTCAAAATTTCCTGCTCCTTAATATCCTGTGTCTTTTCACCCCTAATCTTATGCTTCTTCTTTGATTTCTTCGTACCCGATGGATTTTCTTCATACGGATTTTTTGTCTTTCCATATACCTGGTCTGGTGTCAAACTTGGTGCTTGATACTTGTTATTCGACTTTACATCCACACTACTTGGTGCCCTAGGCGGTGGTGCCAAGCCTTGATTACAATTACCATAACCACAAGAAGTTTTTATCCCACTAGCTATGGGATTTACCACATGAAAATTTCTTTTCCCATCCGGACTTTGGATAGTAAAATCACTATCTGGAGCGCCGACGGAAATAGGTCTTCGAGCAGGCTTGCGTCGAGGATTTTTTGGTGGCGCAATTAATTTTGGAACTTCATAATCGGAATAAAGTTGTTTCATGGCTTCACGACGATCTTCGATATATGGATCAACGGCATCATAATCTTGTTCGTGTAAAGCAGGTTCGAATTTAGTACGTGGTTGTGGTGCTCCACATGGACGACGTTCCTAAATTTGCATAAAATGGATAAAATTATGAGATACCTGGTTTGGACCCAAACAACTAAATCCTCTAACAGTGTTGCATGCTCGAACACGAACTTGTACTCCATTGGCACAAAAAGACCATGCGGACCAAGTTGCCCATATTGAGCCATATGCTAAAATTTAATTTCTCAAAATCTAACAAGGCGGTTTTTTGGCTAAAATTGGAGAAAAATCAAAATTTAAAAAACGAGTTATGACATTTGACTCAGTTCTCCAAGACGAGTAGATTGAATACATAACATGGGATTTTCATCCCGCTTGTCGAGTGGCTAAAGTGACAGATTTGCAGTTTATAGACTATGGTTCAAATCCCGCTTCGAATTTAAAGTTGTCCAAATTTCATAAAAGTCTTTGCATATCTCTTTCTTAGCCTATAGGACACTTTGTAATCATTGTTGTATTTGAGTCCCGGTCGGGTCCGAAATTTTACCCAATTTCAAAAAATTCTCTAGATTTCCATGTTCTCGACGTGGTTTAATCCGAGCTGAGTGGTAATCGTTTTATTCGTTTCGACAAGCTGAGTCAAATGGCATGACTCGTTTTTAAAAATTTCAAATTTCCTCCATTTTTAGCACAAAAAACTGCCGTACTAAAAATGGTAGAAACGTGCTTGTTAGCATTCCCCACCAATACCAATAATGCATCACCCATGTACACTGGCAAGCGACTCAATTTACGTTCGATAAGAGGGAGCAAAATTTTTACCAATCCAAAAAAGTTGTTAAAGGAAACCCCGTAAAATTGATCGTAAAATTTTTGCCTTCCATTTTTTCTTTATAAATTATTACAGAAGTCCATATTTGAAGGCATGAATGGTCTAGGTGTATAAAATCCTTTGAATTGATTTAATTTCCCGGTTCTATATTGAAATGTATCTGGTGCTTCCGTCGGCTCTTCAACTTCATTTTGTGCTATAAAAGATAATCTTTTAATAAAATAAGGCATAAAAATATCATAGGAAATTTCCCTACAAAAGAAAAAAGTTATAACTCATAGTGCAGGGGCAAGTGGCGTAAAATTCATTTTGAACGGGGAGGGCTCGATCCCTGAAAGAAATTTTGTCTGTCGAATAAAAAATTTTTTAAAGCAAACCCCTTTAAAATCAAATAAAAAATTTGCCTTCATTATTTTTCGATGGGGACACTGTACAGATTGTGAGATCTCTATGGGTTATTTTTATCTGCTTATGATACCACATAATTCGAAAGATAATATAGGCCAATAATTTATCATGTAGTTTTAAGGGGTTTGCTTTTACAACTTTTTCTATTCGACAAAACAAATTTTCAATCTCTGGGGTCGAACCCTCTCCGTTCAAGATGAATTATGCGTCACTTCTGCACCAAGAATTTTTCTTCTTCTGCACTATGAGTGAAGAATTTTTCTCTTTTGACAAAACGTCCTACAAATAATGCATAAATTGTTATCTTACCATAAGAAATAGAAAATATGCTACAAATGTATATAAACCTGAGTAATAATCGAAATAAGCGACTAAATCCATATGGATCTAGGCGCATTTTAAAAGCGCCAATAATTAAGTTAATAATTTCGCAGAAATATTTTTATAAATCTAAAATTTTTTGATTAACATCGATCAAAACCTCCCCTCCCCAGATTGTGTCAGAACAAATCCAATAACTAAAACCTGAACACGGACAGTAGAAATAACCGGAACACAGATCGGACACTATAAATTTCGCCACGAATCTCGCCACACTAACTTTCGCCACATAACTTTCGCCATGTAACTTTTGCCACATAACTTTCGGCACTTTCGTGTCAATAAACGTTTAATGTCAGACTAATTGAGTTGAATGATTTGCAATAAATATATATATTGACACAAACGTAGTGAAAGTTAATATGGTGAAAGTTATAGTTTTTTGGCAACGTCGCGAAAGTCATGTGGCGAAAGTTATCGTGGCAAACATGAAACGTGATGAAAGTTATAGTGCCAATGATCGGCCCAGTGGCGTAGGCAAAAGGGTCGGTTAGAGGGCACTTCCCCAAAAAAGGCTGATTTTTCCCAAAAAACATAAGGGACCCTTATAGAATTTTTTTAGATTTTGGCCCACTAGGGGATACTCCTCCTGCCACCCCTTTGCCTACGCCACTGTACTAGTGGCGCCCATTTTTGAAGATTTTGATATAATAATTTCATTTTTTATTTAAAAAATGGACTTTTTTCACAAATTTAAAAAATCGGAGAAAACATCTCGATCTCCCAAAAGGAACAATTTCAACTTTTACAAGAAGACCCCCATCTCATATCCACCGCCTCTGGATACACCTCTCTTAGAAATTGGATTCTGGATACTTTTCCTCCAAACCAGTAGCGCAATTTCAGCAGGTAGATGGAGGAAGTGCACATGTCTTTCGAAACAATTTTATGTTAAAATTCTGTATTTTAAGCAAAAAGGCGGAAATTTTTTGAAAAAAAGTGCGTTTTTAAACAAAATTTGCTAAAAAAAATAATACGATTTTTGTTGAAATAAATGGAAAATTTGGTTTAAAAAATTTGATCAAAAGTTTTGGGCAAGAACATAAGGGGAACCAAGAAGAAAAATTTCAATCTTTCCTGAAATTAGAGGGGTGTACACTCCCTGTACCTCCCTTAATTACGCCACTGATCCAAACCGACTCAATGATCAAAAATAAAGTTATAAAATTTGAAAAAATACACCCACCTTCTAATTCTGAATCCTATATACGAGATTATACTTCATGCCACTATCAATTTATATTGGGAGGGGCATGGACACCCTAACTACGCCTATATCCTATAAGATTTCACTTATCCGAAAAATCAGAATATTTTTTTCAACAAAAGTGAAAAAGTTTAATTGTCAAAAATTCTACATTATCCAGACACATTTATGCAATCGGGGGCATAAAAACTTATCTCCCCAATTGATTGCGGTTCGGAAAGAATTGAAAATTACAAAATTCGTGGCTGCCTTTAGGCGAAATGGATAGTTTCAGGAGCGTCCAACCACAATGTGGGTCAATTTCCGTAGTCGGGAATTCGCTAAGCGCGTAGGTAAATGAGAAGATTACCCAAAGACAATGAGAGAAGCGAACACATCGACAGGTGAAAAATGACGCGCGTTGCAATGAGCGCCGTTAAAACACGACACCGACGAGTTGTGAGGAAGATGCTCAGGAATTATGACCTTCCTGGGTTGAAATCCAGAAAAATTGCACTAAGAAATGATCCGAGTCGAGATAATTTATTTTAGTGATTAAAAAAAGGTGAAAGGAAAATAAAAATTGATTTTTTCGATAGTGGGAGATTAACCGATTCGCTGCACTTTTTTATTAATAAATGTTAAATGATGTAAAGAAATAAAAAAAGAATTATATTTTTTTAAAAAAGCCTTCGGGTCAAGGGTAGTGCTAGATCCAAATTTGAGGGTGATCCACTTTTGAAAATTTTGGTAAAAAATAATTGCATTTTAAATTCAAAAAATCGCATTTTTGGGCGAAATTTTAACGATTTTTGACGAAAATGTCATTTTTAATGAAAAATTGAAAAAGTGAACATTTCAAAAACCCTACGACCCCTTTATACAAAAACTATGCCCTAGCTTGCCATAGAAACACCACTAATCACACAAATGAAGATCTTCCTAGCATTCGTGTGACAATCCTTGCACAGGCTAGGAGGAGCGTAGACAGGAAAATAGCCGAAGCTTCCCTAATTTCAGAGCTAAAACCTCCCTTAAACGGGAAAGATGAAATGGAAGGCATTGATTTACTATTAGATTAAAAATTTAAATCTTTAAATGTCCAACCTTCTTTCAAACTTTGTTTTATAACTTACGAATTTTGTGTGATTCTTGACTATACCATGTAAGTTTTAGTTTTGCTAAAGAAGGTGTTAGACACCGAAACGTCCGAAATAAAAATTTATTCAACTATTGTGCACGTGAAATTTGGTTGTTCCAAGAAGCCTTATTTACCAAAAAAAGTGAACATTTTATTGAAAAATACAACATTTTGGTTTAAAAAAATCAAATTTTGAGCAAAAACATAAGAGGGCTATTAGGTAAATTTTATTCTTTCTCCAATTTGGGGGTCAACGGACCCAGAGGATCCACTCCAAGAACATAGCTGAGAGGGGGGAGGGTTTGTTGGTCATTCATCCATCTATTCTCCATGTGTCTCCCCCCCCCCCCCACTGTGCATGTATGAAGGGCTCTAATTACATCAAGAGTTATATATAAGATGTCAACAATTATTATTGTTTCCTAATCTTTTTTTTAATGTACTGTTTTTGTGCAAAATAAGAAATAAACTTGAGAAGTTTCATTGAAACACATTATTTTGATGATACACCAAACATTAAAGACAAAACAAACATATTTTGATTTTTTCTATCTATATAAGACATTGTAAATTTTTTAAGTATCAATTTGTTTCCAATTAATTCTCGTATTTAGTGATTTAAAAAATGAAATTTTTAATTTTCTTCAGCTTTTTCTTATTCGGCACAGCCTTGGATCTTGTCAATGCAGAATTGGATACAAAAAATTGCATACATAACGGTGTTACTTATAAAGAAGGCGAAGAATTTCATGAAAAGAACAGTTATCTTCGCTGGCAATGTGAAGATGGATCGATGATTATAAAAAGTAATTTTATAGGGAACTTCCCGCTACGAAAAAAGTTCACCACCCATGGCGCAGGAGCAAGTAGCGCAATATTCATTTTGAACGGGGAGGGCTGGTTCCTCGGAGATCGAAATTTTGTTTTTATCAAATCAAAAAAGTTATTAAAACAAAAAATTTTGCCTATAATTATTTTTCGATTTTGACCTATATGGGACCATCCGCAGATAAGTTGTTAATAGAGATATCTTTCACACGTGGGTTAAAATCGAAAAATAATGATAGGCTCATTTTTTAAACTGCTTTTGGTAAAAAATTAATCATTTTTGCTAATTTTTTATATTTTTCTTTAATACAATGCTGTACAGAAGAGGGATACATGTACTCCCCCCCCAAGGGCCAAAATAGGTTTAAACCCAAATGATACTCTTTATGTTTTTGACCAAAAACTAGGGTATGGATCTTGTATTCCCCCCATAAAAAATTCTGGGTACGGCACTACTTTAATCAATTTATTTGGGAAGTGAGTAAAAAAATATTTTTATTTTTGACCATTCCCGATCAAAATCGTGAAAAATTTATGTTCAAAAATGCAATAATTTGATTCCCGTCCAAATTTTCGAAAAATTTTAACTCACCTTTTTTCACCTATGTACCATGTGTGATGTTTTTTCTTCTATAATGAAATGCCCTACATAATCTAATTAATTAAAGGCTGCATCGATTTTGATGGTAATAATGTTGAACCTGGACAAGATTTCCAAAATATTGGCGAAATATCAAGAACATTGCGAAAATTTCATTGTTTTAAGTATGCTTGGATATATAATAGCAGAAATAAAACTTTGAACAAAGTGTAAAAAATGTGCAAAAAGAAAATTGGCTTTTCTCAACGAATTTGGATCCATTCCAAAAACATTTTTGCAGTTAATTGTTCATCAATTGGTGAACAAACAAAAAAAGCCGTTTTTGAAACAGTTCAAACTTCGTTGAGAAAAGGCAATTTTCGGCATAGGCTTTAATGGAATGAAGAGAATGGAACGATATGAATGAAATGATCGAATAAAACGATATGAATGAAACGGCATAATGGAACGAAATTAATAAAAAATCGTTTCATTCGTATCGTTTCAAACCTTTCGTTTCGTTTCATTTGAGTCTATGCCCAATTTTCTTTTTGACCATTTTTACATATTGTTCAAAGTTTTATTTCCGCTATTGTATTTTGACATTTATTCTTTTTCTAGAAACGGTGAAACTATCGGATACAATCCAATATAAATCAAGTAGCTTATTGGTCAACAAGTTACAATGAAAAAAGCTTTTAAATTTTATATATTTTAAAAATTGTAAACTGTAGTGTTAAATAATAAACATTCACATTCATTTATGAAGAGAGAGGGTACTAATTTTGGAAACTGTGCTTTGAGAAATCTTATGTTTTGGACACCTTTTATATATGGAGGGCAGGTCTGTAGAAAGGGGGTCCATTTAGGAGGCGGCCTCCGAAATGGACCCCAAAACATAAGGGTATCCCCTTATGTGATTTTTTCACAAATTTTGTTATTGAAAATGCTTGTTTTTTAAGCTGGAAATGCTCAGAAATTGACGATTTTGGAAAAAATAATGAATTTTGAAGAAAAAACGGAAAATTGTTGAAATTTTTGGCAAAAAAATTGAAAAATTTGGTGATTTTTGGTGAGAAATCATAATGGGGTTATGATTTTTTTCAAAATTTTGGGCAAAAACATAAGGGGTGACCATTAGGAAAAAATTTCATTTTTTTATTTCGGGGACTCCAAAGTCCCCAACGTGCTACGGGCTTGGAGGAAGAGGAGTAGGTGTTTTAAAGGGAGAAGGCGATCTTGCATGAGTTTTCATCATTTTTTGAGATTTTCTGCGTGGGGGTCATTTTTGAATTTTCTGCTGGGGGCGCATTAATTAACCCCAATCTCCTTCAATTATGCTCTACTTGCTCCTCCGTTGATCTTTTTTGAACCCTTACAAGGGACATGCACGAAGTGAAGCTTGACCTTTTCAAAAAGTCCTAAAAAATGATTCCTTCAATAAAAAGCATGATGGGTCAGTGGATTGGGTGTAGGCCAATGACTGTACGATCCGGGTTTTGACTCCCCTTGTAGTCCAAAAGTTTTTGCTTTTTTTAAAAATTTTTTACCTCAGGATTAAAGTTATAGTAGCTATTTTTGTTATTTTTAAAGAGTTATCAGGTATGTTCTTTTCAGAATATACATGAGACATGCACGAAGTGACGCTTGAAAAATTCAAGCGTCACTTCGCGCATGTTTCATGTTAGTGGAAAATGGCCAATATAAAAATTAGAGCAAGAACTTATCGGAATCTAACATCATGTTTCCGTTAACAATCTTTCAAAAAAACTTGCACCTGGTTCCTTCATAAACTCTCTATTCTTGTTGCATATTATTTACCCCTAATGTGATTGAACATTGAAACTTTAAGATTATAGCAGGATTCAAAAACAAGGAAATGTTTTACT
>JAQGBS010003740.1:0-11132 GCA_034698545.1 Acrobeloides obliquus
TCGCAGGCACCCATCCAATTTCACCTTTTGAGTTTTCGCATCGCCACCAATTTACACCCATTTCGTGGACCTAAATAAAAAAGATTACAGGGTGTCCCAAACAAATGGAAATTTTGCGAGATTTTTAATTTTCACTTTATAGGAAATTTTCTATGCGAGGAATCGATTGAGCGCACCGCAGAACCTTATAAAAGCTTCCCCTACCCTGATTCAGGGAAAAGAAGTGTGTATTGAAGCGAAAATAGGCTAAGGGTCCGCGCTAAACAACGCTAGCTGTCGGAAATCATTGTAAATCAACTGTAGCTGACAAAGATAGCGTTGAGCTATATCTAACGCTAGTTATCGAAAATTTACGTCGTAAATATTTACGACGATTGCAATGCATTTAATAAGCCTAAGCTTAATTCTGTAAAAAATCATAAAATTTTTCCATGTGGCCTTCCCGAAAATTGTTTTCGGCCAAGGCTAAGGCATAACCTTGGCCTTAGCCCTGGTCTTGATCTTAGCCTTGACTTTATGGTCGCCTCAAGCATGGCACAAGCTATCGTACGAAGTCATTGTACGATCGTAAAATTAACGTAAAAGTACGACAAAATTGCCACAAGCTGTCGTACAATCGTACGACGCAGTACAATGGTATCGTACGAAATTCGTACGATAGCTTGTGGCCATTTCGTCCGTCGTACGAGTGTATTTTACACTCGTACAATGACTTCGTACGATAGATTGTGCCGTTGCTTGTGGTAGTGCGATAGCTTATGGGGACCCTTAGTCTTAGTCTTGATCTTAGTCTTAGCCTCGGCCTTAGCCTTGGCCTTAGCCTTGACCTTGACCTTAGCCTTAACCTTAGCCTTGTGAAATTGTTTGTTGTACACCATCAAAAACCACTGTACCTTTAAAGTTTCACTAAATTTTACGCTCAGTTGATTGGCTGCCTCAGCCTCCCAATCACTTAAAGGCCTTGCTGTCAACGCTAAATCGGCTCCATTTTCTTTGACATAATTTGTTTTCTCCTGGTTCCTACTTGTTGAAGGCTGTATAAAATAGTCTCTAAATGTTTTCATGATAACATTTAATTTTCACCTTTAGTCAACAACTCACTTGGTGGGGGCGTTGATCAAAGTAGGCATGCTAATCTCATTCGCGTCCTCTTCTGGCTCCATCTCGTCCTCGGCCACTGCATCAAGCGGTCGAAAGGCTCTCCCTGAAGTGATCAGTGAATCATGCGAATGACCATTGTTGACCGAGCGGTGGTGATCTTTTCGTTGTCTAAAGAATTTGTCAAGAGTTGAAAGTTTTCTTTCAAATGGCGAATGATTCATGCTTAATGCTTAATAAGACAAAGGAATTTATGAGTGCACAGCTCTCTGTGTTTGAACGTCATACTTAAATAGTTATGGAGTATACTTGAAATGATGTATTGAAAAAAAACTAGTTTAAAAGTAAGAGAGTGTGTTTCGGCAAAAGCGCCGAAAATGAAATTGAACAAAATGGAGCAAAAACGTCGTGCCGGATCTGAAAGTCGAACCCGACTCCATTGTTGTACAACGGTTAACGCCTTCACCACTGCACTACAGAAGCTTCTTATTAAAGTCAACAAAATTCGAAAAAAGATCAAATTTTCAAAATCAGAAAATTTGAGGAGTTGGAAAAAATTTTGCTTTCGGCGAAAGCGCCGAAAATAGCACACCAAAAAGAAGTAAGGAGAATAACACGTAAATTCGCGGAGAGTGCAAGAGAAAAAGCTTCGCGAAATCGAAGCCAAGTTTACAAGTCAAGCATTCATTGGTTGCAATAGAGTAGTGGGTTAAGCGTCGACGCCAAAACGAAAAGCAGAAACCAATAATGAAGGTTCAAAACCGGGCAGTCCAACAAAACTTTTGCGACTCTCCACGACAGTGTATCAAATGATTAAAATCCCTACCTTCCTTGAGCCAATAGCTCGATTTCCTCTTGCATTTCTTTACATATAGGACAATTATCCATGCCACGGAATGAGTGGAGTGTATCGAAATTCCGATGGTTCTCCAAATGTTTGAGATATGCTTTAGTTGGTCCCAAGTTTTGATGTGCATTTTGAGGTGGTGCAACTAAATTATACAAAAAGTTTATATCATCCTAAGGGTTGGAACGAACTTGGTGGTTCTGATTTCTCGACGATTTCAGGCTTGGATAATCCCGGAAAGACGGGAACACCTTGATTTCGTAGCATTTTCAATATGCGCTCTTTTGGATCTGAGCGTTGTTCAGTTGGTAGGTCGGTGGGTTCAGGGCTGACACGACTGGAATCTCCATTAGACATGCTTGTTAAACCGGGTCGTTGGCGAGGCTAAAAATGTGTTGTGCAAAAATTTATAAAAAAATTTCATTTTTTGGAGCAAAATAGCCATTTTGAACGGACCCCTCTCCCCCCCCCCTGAAGCCAGATTCTGAATTTGGGTTCTGAATCTGGATTCTGAATTCGGATTCTGGATTCTAAATTCGAATTCTGAACCGGATTCTGAATCTAGATTCTGAATTAGATTCTAAATCTGGACTCGGATTCTGAATCGGATTCGGATTCTGGATTTAGATTTTGGATTCTGAATCTGTATTCAGGATTTGGATTCTGAATCTGGATTCTGAATCCGAGTTCTTAATCGAATTCTGAATCTGGACTCGAATTCTGAATTCAGATTCTGGATTCTGAATCTGGATTCGGATTCTAAATTCGGATTCTGAATCCGGATTCAGAATTAGAGTCCGAATCAAAATCCAGAATCCGAATTCAGAACCCAGATTGAGAATCAAAATCCGGAATTCGAATTCAGAATCCGAATCCAGAATATTGATGCCAAAAAAGTATTTGCGTAGCTCAAAATTCATTTGACTCAAATTTGAGCCGGACGAAATTTGAGCCGAATAAATTTTGAGCTATGTAAATTTGAGCCATGTGAAAATTTGAGCCATATGAATTTTGAGCCATATGACCCGTGTCCCGTTCAATCAGGGGTATAAGAGCCGACGTAACTCCAAGATTTTCTTTATTACCGGCGGTCTAGGCACAATAACCGGCTGTCCATTTAATTCTTTTGGTTGTTGCGCATATTTTATCGTTTTCAAATAATCCGGAGGTGGGATAAATGGTAGACCAGATTTGGCCGCCGTGCTTGCTCCATAATCAGCTGGGGGTTCAAATCCGTTCATCATAATTTGACTGTGATTATTATGCAAATTTTAGAAATGCTTCTGAAAAAAAGGTTTTTGAAATTGGGCAAAAGTTTTTGGACTCGAACCCGGATCAGGCTCCTGGCTACCGTCCAAGTGCACTACCATTGTGCTATAGTCTGTTTCCACCGCCAATGGGAAAAAAGTCCGAGGCGAGTGTGATCCAAAGGCGTCGCCCGCCCGATCTGGCAAGTTAAGCAACGTTGGGCCAGCAGATTCGATCCCGCTAGGGTAAAATTTTGATTTTCAAAAAACTTCTTTTACAAAAATAGAGCAAAAAATTTTTGCTTTATTGTTTGTAAAAGAAATTTTTTTAAAAATCAAAATTTTGCCCTAATGAGGTGAAACCTACAGGCCCAACGTTGCCTAACTTACCAGATCAGACGGGCGGCGCCTTAAACCACTTGGCCATCGCCTCCGGACTTTTTTCTCATTAGCGACGGAAATGGACTTTACCAAGACCTACAACCGAGCTCTAAAAAAGTGATAGCTATGAAAAAAAGGTATTAATCAAAATTTATATCAGACCATAATCAATAAAAACACGGGAAAAATACATAAAACATCTGAACCATAAAAAGGAAGAAGGAAGTGTGCTACTAATAGGGAACCGAGAAAACCATGAAAAGCAAAGCAAATGGGTCAAAGTTGAAGATGCTAGACGATAATCATATAAATGTACAGCGGAAATATTTGCTCTGTGTACTATTAAATCAACACAAGAAGAAGACGAAGCCAAAGAAGGGAAGAAGAACGAAAGTCATCTTCTCCTCATATATGGGAAAGGAGAAGCGCCAACATTTTACAAACTAACAAATGTGCAAATTGTTCGAGAAAAGAATTTGACAGCAATGAGGAAAAAGCACAGCTCAACGAGTGGATCATCGTGGTCTTCGACGAAAAACAAAATTACGAGCTAATAAAAATTCAATTTCGATTTTTCTTGACGCACATACACACCTCAACTCGTAAATATGATAAGCATTTGTCGGGACATAGGTATTTACGACAATGACTTACATAAAAAGTCTAATTTCACAAATTTTCGAAAAAAGGAAAATTTCAAGCGCTCCACCTATTATGGGAAACTGGTGTTGGAGTGAACTGATAACAAACAAGAAGAAAGGAAAGAAGATCCCGAAAGAAAACATATATACGGCGCCAAAAAAGGCCTTATCAGAATCCGAGCGGTCTTGAGCCGAGTTCTCCGGGGAGTGTCCCTCCTCATTAATCCGAAAAAATTCGTTTGACGCATTCCAATTTTCGCATAAAATTCATGGTTTCAAGAAAATTCCATAATTTTATTTTCAAAAGATATCTCTAAATTGCTTTTGGTTGATGCTCGTCCAAAGCACATAATTTGGCACATTTTAAAAAATGGTCCAAAAAGTTTAATGGGTTTATCAGAAATTATGCACCACGTATAAAACTTAAAGTGGGAAAAAAAAGTTGTGATTTTTTGATATTCGGAAAATTGATGAAAAATGGAGCATTTTTTGTTTTTATGGCATGTTCTGAATCGTTGTAGATTTCGAGAAAATTGCGTTTGAAATTTTAAATTTGTGTATATGTTTTCGTTGTAATACATAAAATTGTTTGAATTTCTCATTGAGCTTTGCATCGATTTTTTAAATCATAAAATGATTACTGTAGCTGTAATTTTTATAGCTAAATAAGACGAACAAAATGAGACTAAGATTATTTAATTTGAAAATTGTTTTGGGTTATTGAAACGAAAACCCTAATTCATGTTTTCGTTTCAATAACCTAAAAGAGTCGAATTTTTGAAGAAGAATCGAATTTTTAACGAAAAATCGAATTTCTGGAGAAAAATCGATTTTTTGAAAAATTGTGTATTGAAACGAAAAGTCGTAAAAATGCGATTTCTACCTAAAAACGACCCTTTTGGAGTAAAAATATGCGGGGAATCCGAATTTGACATTTATAAAATCCCTCGGCTTTAAAAAAAGCTGTATATTGACGCGAAAATTCGGGAAAATAACACATATTTTGGTCTAAAAACAACCCTTTTTCATGTAAGAAAAAGCGTTGTTTTTAGACTCTTTTTCAAAGATTTTAGAATATATGTTTATTTTCGTGTCGATATACAGCTTTTTCTTAAATCCTAGGAATTTTATAAATGTCACATTCGGATTCCCCTCACATTTTTACCCTAAAAGGAGTCGTTTTAAGGCAAAAATTGAATTTTTGCGACTTTTCGCTTCAATACACAATATGCCTTTCCTGAATCAGGGAAGCGTTTTTTTGCTTCGAAAATTTCACATTTGGATTTCTTGCAGATGTTTTCCAAAAAAAAAATTTTCATACAAAGGTTAATGTTATGTGAAGCCAAAAACAGATTATTTTTCCTCATCATTTCCGAACCGAAGCGGCATTTTTGAAGTGTGCAGCACGAAGGTGTTTCCTCTCTGTTTCGAAGATAATTGTTTCTTGTCTTCCAGCCGGCAATCAAAGCTAAAAATAAAGAGCTTCTTGTAAAAGTTAGAGGAGTAACATTTATTTTCCACCAAGTTGGGTCTGAAGAATAGTCGTGTCCCGTTGACTTCAAAAGAAAAATATGACGTTCCAGGTGAATACTTGCTTCATAATTTCTATAGTTGTTTCTATTTTGGTTTTAATTTGTGTTATTACTTCCTTGATTCGGATCTTTCACAAGCAAGTCTATTTGCAGAAGATCAAGAGGTAACAAGTTGTAAAATTTTCATGAAAAAATAATATCACTATCGTGTTTTTCGCATAAAATTACCCATAGGCAAAAATTTTCATCAATTCTGGACGATGCAAAAAGATTTGACTTTGAGCGAGATTGAACCCGGGTCTTCAAACTCGAAGTCTGTGATGCTATCCACTAGGCTTTATAATTTCTATAGGCCATCCGTACTTTTTGAAAATCTCCGTGAAACAGATTTTAAGCACCGTGAAATCGGTTGCTCGCATCGAAAAATCGGTATATGGTGTCAAAAAGTTGTAGTTTTTGAGAAAAATGTGTGTGAAGTTGGCGATTCTCGAAATCTGTGTATTACAACGAAAATATGAATGCAGTGAAAATTTGTTCTTGAATCAATAAAAGTTGTGTATTGACGCGAAAACTCAAAATTTTTTGGCAGTTTTCTTAAATTGATAAAAAAAGAAAAATTTTTTAAATTTTCGCGTCAATAAACTTTAATTGATTAAGAAACGAATTTTCGGCATAGACAAGAATGGGACTACAATTGTGCTTGTAATTTTCTTCATCATCCCGTTCTTGTCGTTCCGTTATTGTGTATGCCGAATTTTCAATGCGTTCATGTTTTCGTTGTAATACACAAATTTCAAAAATCGCGCAACAATGCAAAAACCTAGTTTTGACACTTTATACAGTTTTTGCCAGGTCCGTGCAAATTATACCGTACTCAGGATTTGTCTCCAAGAAGAGAGGCTTGGATATAACAAATGCATTTCCTTGGGAAATCCTTTAAAACTTTTCAGTAAAAATAAATTTAGGTGTGGGAGCTTGATCCAGCTCCCTATCCTAGACACTTCTACTTTAGTCCTGAGCCCTATTTTGTATTGTTTTTTTTTGCTAGCTAACAGTTATCATTTTGAGATTGGCCAAACAAAAACCTCGATCATTCGAACCATCTAAATGGGCACACCACATCATGAGCATTCCTATGAAACAAGCAAAGGTAGTGCCACAAAGCAGCAATAACAATATGCCTCACATTCAATCCCCGGTTAATTCATATATCCCACCTTCTATTGCACCTATACGTCCACCGACAGCTAAAACAGGTAAATTCATGTTTATCAGGCCTGTATTTACGTTAGTGCCCCTGAGCCCACCCTCCCCCGAAATCGAAAAAGACTAAAAAATCGAATTTTTGGCTAAAAATCGAGCGTGCCTCTCCTCTCGAAATAAAAAAAAGAAAATTTTTTCCTAAATTTTGGAAAAAATCAAATTTTTGTCAAAAAAAAATCAAATTTTTTATACCAAAAACTTCCTGCTTTTTCCATTTTGTTTTCAAAATTGATCACTTTTTTGCCAAAAATAGTCAATTTTTGAGCATTTTCAGCTTAAAAACAAGCATTTTCGAAAACAAATTTTCGTGAAAAAATCATACAAAGGAGAACCCTTATGGTTTTTAATAACTTTTGGACAAAAAATTTTTTAAAAAGAACCCTTAAGATCGGGAGGCTCTTCCCGAAATTCAGCTCTTCTTATGGAGCTGATCTTGATCCTCAATTTACATTATAACTATAGAACCAATTGACGATAAACCTTTATCGCCACTAAGCGAAACCTTTTCTGAAAGCATGAACAATGAAATTCTCGCATCGCTTGATACCAGGAGAAGGCCTTCCGTCGTTCTTGCTGCCGAACTCATGGACCCAGGACCACTGCCGACTGATGTTATTTCCGTGATGGAAGAAAGAGAAAGGAAGAAAAAAGAGATCATGAAATATGTTATTTAAAGGAAAAAATAATATCACCATTGTGTTTTTCGTATAAAATTACCCCTAAGTAAAAATTTTCATCAATTTTGAACAATGCAAAAAGATTTGGTTCCGATCGAGTTTGAAGACCCGGGTCTTCAAACTCGAAAAGTCTGAGATGCCATCCACTAGGCTATGCTTTTAGAACCTCTCTGAAAATTTTTACGGCAACCTCTGAATCGTTATCGTTGCCGAGAAAATCGCTTGTGAAGTTGGCGATTTTTGAAATCTGTGTGTATTACAACGAAAACATGAACTAAGTGAAAATTCGTCCCTAAATCAATAAAAGTTGTGTATTGACACGAAAATTCAAAATTTTCTAATTTTTAATGAAAATTGAATTTTTGTTGAAAATACTTATTTTTGCTTAAGATCAAATTTTTGACAATTTTTTTACAAAAATTCAAAAAATTTTTTTGTTGAAAATATCGAATTTTTGTCAAAAATTGATTTTTAACATCTGTCCCTGTATCAATAAAAGTTGTGTATTGACACGAAAATTCAAAATGTTTTTGGCAGTTTTCGTAAGTCGATGAAAAACGAAAAATTTTTAAATTTTTGCGTCAATACGCAACTTTTATTGATTCAGGGACGAATTTTCGGCATAGACAAGAACGGATGGAACGATCGTTCAAACAACACATGAACGGAACGACAACTGTGCTAGTAATTCCCTTCATCGTTCCGTTATTTTGTATACCGAATTTTTAATGCGTTCATGTTTTCGTTGTAATACACAGATTTCAAAAATCACTAACTTCACATGCAATTTTCTCAAAAACTACAACGATTCACACAGCATGCCGTAAAAACAAAAAATGCTCCATTTTTCATAAACTTTTCGAATCTATAATTTTTTCATAGTGTTTTTCCCGAGTGGACTGGTTCTTTTAAAGTGCATAAAAATTCTATATATATTTATTTTCCCGTATAATAAAATTACATATAAAAGTCTAGATCAAATTTACACTGGTACCACGTTTTTGAGGCGTAGAAAACCTCATGGTTGTTAGATTAGCCATAGATTTACGTCCACCTCTTTCGGTTCTTGGAGTGACACTGGCGCTTGTCCGTCGTGATGAGAACAAACCATTGGCTTTGTTCGGAGCTATGGATTGTGAGCTAAAAAGTTTTTTTGATGATTGTGCAATTTTGAAGGTTTACTAAACTTTTGAGCGAATCCAGAAAATTTATTTTTATACAAACGAGGAATTTTTGCTAACCATTTTTTACTTTTACACCACCCCTTGAAAGTTAAACCCTGTCGAGATATGTGCATTTGAAAATTTTTTCAAAAATTTTCAAACGTAATTGTGTACTGAAACGAAATTGATTGACCCTGAAAATTCAAATTTTCATTTCGAAATTGTTATTTTGCTATCTAATTTTTGTTGTAAATCGGTTGTACTTACTAAGATTTTCAACGAAATTTTGTGTATTACAACGAAAATATGAATGCAGTGAAAATTCGTCTCTGAATCAATCAAAGTTGTGTATTGACGCGAAAATTTAAAAAATTTCGTTTTCATCGACTTACAAAAACTGCCAAAAAAATTTTGAGTTTTCGCGTCAATACACAACTTGTATTGATTCAGGGACGAATTTCACTATGTTCATGTTTTCGTTATAATATACAAAATTTCGTTAAAAAGCTCTTCGTGAGTACAACCGATTTACAACAAAAATTAGATAGCAAAAAAAAACAATTTTTCCAAATGAAAATTTGAATTTTCGGGGTCAAAAACTTTCGTTTCAATACACAACTACGTTTAAAATTTGTGAACAAATTTTTAAAGGCAAATATCTCGACAGGATTAAACTTCCAAGGGATGATGTAAAAGTAAACAATGTCGGCAAAAATTTCTCTTTCATATAACAAATAAATTTTTATGGTCGAATCAAAAGCTTAGTGGTCGTGAAATTACCGATTTCTTATGGCTTTATTCTTGGGTTGAGGTGCTGGAGAAGGCCTGGCAGAAACTGGAAGAGGAGATAATGGTTCATGAGGTACAATATTAGCACCAATTTCTTCGGGGCTAAAATTTAGGAGTAAATTTTTATGAAAAGTAGGGTTTTTTATTAAAAAAATTTGATTTTTTCTAAAAATAATTTTTCTCAAAAAATCGCGACGTCATCTTCTTTTTTCATACTCAAAAACACATTTTTTTCTTCTTTTTACACTTTTTTTCAACACTCTTCTTTTTTCATACTGCGTATCAAAAAATTCGAAAAGTTGAGGCAAGGATCAAAATCAAAAAACAATGTTGCCAATCGACTCAGCTCGCCGAGCACTTCAAAACGAGTACCATATCATGGGGTTTTGGGGATTGACTCATAGCCGAGTGGATAAAGTGACAGGTTTGCAGTTTATAGGCTCGGGTTCGAATCCCGCTTCAAATTTAAAGTTGCATCAAATTCTATGGAAATTTTTGCATATCTCTATTTTCGCCTTTGTTATTATTTTTTGGCCAATAAATACTTGCTGGAGCTGTATAGTAACAATGATTTTAACTTTGTTAAAACCTACCTTACTATACAGCTCCAGCAAGTATTGTCTAACCAAAAAAATGTGCTTTAGACGCCAAAATAGACATATGCAAAAATTGTCGTGGAATTTGAAACACTTTAAATTTGAAGTGGGATTAAACCCCAGCCTATAAACTGCAAACCTGTCACTTTAGTCGCTCGGCTATGGGCCAAAACCCCATGCAAAACCCATGAAATGATACTCGTTTTAAAGCGCTCGGCGAGCTAAGTCGATTAACGGCATTTTTGATAAATTTTAAACCTCTTTGGAATTTTTGTACGCCGTGACTGCTTACCTAAGTTCTGAATCGCTTCGTGCCCTGGAACTCAAATAATTTCTTTCAATTCTGGGACTTCGCTGAAGTGGAGATCGAGTGAGTCTTAACGATTCTTGAGTGTGTTCTTCGAGTGATCGAGTTTTTAGGTATTCATTGTTGGAGCTCATTGCCGAAGAAGTGGACATTATAGAATCTTCCATGGTTCGGCGGTTATTCTTAAAAGTAGGTATAAGAATTAGTATGTAGATATATATTTACCATTCGGGGCTGATTTAGCCAATTGACAAACTCATCGATATCGTTGTATTTTGGTGTAGTGATACTTTTGATCAGGGATGTTCGCAAATCTTCTCTTTCATGATCAGCCGACATTGATGAGAGTGATGAGTCCGATGAAAGATCCGAAGTTTTCTAGAAAAATTGATGTTAAATGAAGAAATGTTGTTCAAGGACCAGTCCACTTGGAAAAAACACTATGTAAAAATGATATATTCGGAAAGATCATGAAAAATGGAGCATTTTTTGTTTTTACGGCATGTTCTGAATTGTTGAAGTTTTCAAAGTCGATTTTCTTCACCTTAACAAAATGTTAGAAATTTAATTTTTGTATGAAAATACAGAGCT
>JAQGBS010003741.1:0-11130 GCA_034698545.1 Acrobeloides obliquus
ATTCAATGCCAAGGTTGCTCTGGTTGTAGATGTTGGATACAACGAAGCTGTACTTTTTCCAGTAAGCTTGCATGTATCGGGTTGTTCAATAAGTGATGGTTGCTCAAAAAATGCCTTTAATTTTGTCATTTTTATTGCCGTTTTTGATGAAATTTTTTTTCATCATTAGAGAACTGATGATGGAGAATCCGAATATGAAGCCCTTTTTGCCTGAAAATTATGTTTTTATATCAAAAATAAGTTTTTTTGTTGAAAAACAACACCATTTTTTTAGCAATATATTCGTTCAAACTCGGTTTTTTTTCTCGAAGACAGAATTCTGAAAAAATGTCTCTAATTTTGTCATTTTTCTGCTCTTAATGAAATTTTTTTCAGCATTAGAGAACTGATCATGGGGAATCCGAATAAGTGGTCCTTTTTGTCTGAAAATTAATTTTTTTATATTGAAAATGATTTTTTTTTGTTGAAAAACGCCATTTTTTAGCAATATATTCGTTCAAACTCGGTTTTTTCTCAAAGACAGAGAATAAATTATCTCTGAATTAGGGTCAAAATGCATTTTCATGCTTTAAAATGTTTGCAATCGATTCCTCGTCTAGAAAAATCTATAAAAATGATTTTTCCGACAATTTATCACTCTGTCTTTGAGGAAAAACCGAGTTTGAACGAATATATTGCTAAAAAAATGGCGTTTTTCAACAAAAAAACATTTTCGATATGAAAAATTGATTTTTAGACAAAAGGATCACTTATTCGGATTCCCCATGATCAGTTCTCTAATGCTGAAAAAAATTTCATCGAGAGCAGAAAAATGACGAAATTAGAGGCATTTTTTGAGCGTCTATCACTTATTGAGCAACCCAATATTTATTTTGTTATCGTAGCTTTTTTAGGTATGGGAAACAATTGTTATGCTGAATAACTGGCAGGCTGGTCCTTTAGGCTCTGCGCGAGTTGAACAAAATATTCAAAAACTGTTATTGAAACTAGCCAAAATTCGATGTTATGATAATTCTGTTCGCCAATTTGAAGAAAGAGATCTAGAGCTTATAGAAAAGAATTACATACTGGAAGATATTTGTGTTCGCTTTTGTTTTGCTACAACCAGAGAGCGTGGCTTGAAAATTCAACTCAATGGTATAGTCCGTTTTAGCTCCAACTAAAAAAAAGGCACAAAATTCAAATTCCGAAGTTAGCATCCTGTCTGATCTGACAAGTTAATCAATGTTGGCCCGCGGGTTTGATCCCACTTGGGCTAAAATTTTGATATACAAAAAACTGTTCTTACAAAGAATGGAGCAAAAATTTTTTGCTCTAAGGAAAGTTTTTTATATATCAAAACTTTGGCCTTAGTGGGATCGAATCTGCGGGCCCAACGTTGCTTAACTTATCAGATCGAACGGGATGCCGAGGGGGGAGGACTTCTAATGTATTTTTTATATAGAATGCGCTTTATTACTTACTTTCAAAACCTCATTTTTAGCCATTGATAACTCAATACAAATAGATGCTTCTCCACCTGATGTTGAACTTCCATTTGGCACAGAAATGTTAATTTTACCAGGATATATTCGGTAAGACTGCGTTCAAGCATGTCACAAAGTTGTCAAAAAATGTAACTGCTTAATTTTCAATAAAGTCTTGTTTATTAAAACGATTGGTCATGAAGCATAAAATTTTATTGATCGAGAAGCAAAAAAACCAATGAAATATTATGCTTTATGACCAATCGTTTCAATAAACACGATTTTATTGAAAATTAGGCAAAGTTACATTTTTTGACATGCTTGAACTGCCTAAGTAAAATCTCTTTCATAGTTGTGCAAAGAAAATGTTTTTGTGCATTAAAAAATTTCTTTTTAGCGAAGCTGCAGCAGAAGTAATATTCACGCATGGCGATGTCGATAATCGCTCTTTACCACAACTTATTTTGGATGCTGTTGTTAAAGTAAGTTTTTTTGTTAAAAATATTTGTATGTTTGTAAATTCATATTTAGTGTCCAGTCGATTTGAGAAAGGTCTTCCTGAAAAATCTTCTAGTAGTTGGTGGACTTGCTAGGATGCCGGGATTTTTGGCACGTTTGAAATCCGAATTGCTTTGGCTAATGGCAAATGAGTTTTCACTATTGGACAAAATAAACGACGTGCAATTTTATCGCTATCCTCAGGATATTAACTTGGAACTGTATTGTTCTTGGCTTGGGGGTAATAATTTTTATGCAAATTTCTTGCCAAAAATCGGATCTCGTTTCACATTTAAATTTTGTTAGAATTTTTTGGCAAAACATGCCTTTTTAAAACTATTTCTGTGTGCTTTTATTTTTTAATGTCTTTAAAGGGTGTGTGTGAATCCTATCCGTATCGGGTCAAAAAAAAGCGACCGTTTAAGGGAAGGACTGCGAGTCTATCTATGAATATACACCACTAAACAGAATATTTAAGGCAGCATGTTTGGTTCTTTGGAAATCTTACAAAGTCGATCATTGTCACGTGAAGAATGGTTACTGAAAAAGAAAGTTCCTGATTGGACAAAAATAATTGACGACTATACGATTCCACCTCATGTGAATATTCATCGTGTTGCTAAAGAGTTACGATAATTGTTGATTACGGGTTTTATCTTTATTAGTGGCCCAGATGTTGTTAAATCCTACGGTTTTGAAAATTTTTAATAATTTACCTTATTCAATGCCTTATGTATTTTCCGAAAAATTCCAATTGAGAAAAAACATAAAGGGGACCAAGGAGTTTTTTTGAATTGTTGCAAAATTTTAATTTTTGTTGTTAAATAATGAAGATAAGAAAAAAACAGCGAAAATTTTTGTTGAAAAATGCTTGTTTTTAAGCTGAAAAAATGTTAAGAAAATGAAAAATTTTGGTGATAAACGGCAAATTTTGATCATGTCACTATGTTAAATCGCGATAAAAATAAATCTCTTAAAAAACCCGATTTGCAGTACCTAGTTTTGTAGATAAAAATAAGCTTGTTTTAAATATTTGTGTTAAATTGTAATTTGATTTTGGGTTCTTATTTATAAGACAATAAAAATTTAAATAAGTTACACAAGTGATAACAAAGTTTTACCAGTGATACAGTTTTAAGATTTTTACGAACTTATGTAATCAAGGGCTTCGTTAGGATTTCATTCCAGGGGGAAAAGTTTAAAAAAAAATTGAATTTTGCTCAAAAATCGAATTTTTGCTCAATAACCGAAAATTTTGCTCAAAATCGAGTTTTGCTCAATTTTACTAAAAAAAATTTTTCAGGGAAGTTGGCCGTCCAATCAGACTATAGCCCTTGATCTTTGTTTTTTGGAAAATCTTTAAGAGAATTTATTGCGTTGCTTTCCTTAACCATCTACATGAAAAATGTGCTATATAACGCCACCACTTTATGTAGCACATTTTTAGGCACTTATGCAGTTCATGGCTCATCTTTGAAAGCTTATGTTTTTTTGCGCCTTCAATGCGAAATTTGTTTTGCCAATCACGATATACTTTTGGATGACTGGCAACACAAATTTGGCGCCGAAGGCGCGAAACAACATGTTTTCAAAGGTGATCCACGCAAAAAAAACTGTATAAGTGCTCATTTTTATATACTTATAGAAGCAAGGGATCTGATTTCCGACCCATACATACTAATACGAAAAATTTTCTTCAGAAAAATAAATTTACAAGTTGCTTAACTCATTAAATTTACGGATTTATCACTAATAAATTTATTGTTTGTTAGCAAAAAATTCATGTAGACGTCAAAATCATTGGTTTTCCTTTTGGAGCTGAGATAGAAAATGAATCATGACGTAAGTTAAAAGCCCTGAGGAAAAGTGCGCCGTGGTTTTATGAGAAATCGAATGAGTCATGCTAAATTTGTCTATAACGGACTATATTACGCATGCAGAGTTCCAAGGCCAAATCACTGGAAATAAGCGAAATCGTGATTGGATCAGGACGAACGATGATGTGGTTTTGGGCTGAAAGGTTGATTTGGCTGCAAGCTTTTTGATCAAATAAGGTGTCAACCTGTTCTTAATTGGAAGACCCGTCCTTATTTATGGGTACTTTTTATGTTCAGTTTTTAAAAGTTGCAAATTTTGAAGCATTGTTCATTTTCTTTTCTATATTCGAAAATTTTTTAACTTTTTATTGAATCAGGCAACGTGTACATTGAAACGAAAATAAACATAGATTCTTATATAGCTTTTTTATGCATCCATGCGTGGTCTTATGGCGGGAAAATAAGTATTAGTACTAATCCTGGTTTTCCCGCCATACGACCACGCAGGGATACATAAAAAAGCTATGCAGGTTTCTTTTCGTTTCAATGTACACTTTGCCTGATTCTATAAAAAGTTCCATGGTAGTCAAAAAAATTTCTACTATAGAACTTTAGAATGTTCTGCCGCAAATTATTTATTGCTGTTCTATTATCAGAACTATCTATCGTTACGTTTGCTTGTCTTTGCTTGCCACAGCTTCCCGTTTGTCGTAAGAATTAAGCTGTTATATATTCATTTTTATAAGATTTTTTTAGCACCCCCACCACCACCTATTATTTGCCCACCGCCGCCTCCACCATGTCCACCTCCAATAATTTGCCCACCATCATTCTGCCCTCCTCCGCCGATTTGCCCACTCCCTCCCCCACCACCTCCACCTTGTCCGGCTCCACTTCCGTGTCCACCGCCAATGCCTTGTAATCCATGTGGAGGGCTACAAGGCATTGGGGGCTATGGTGGTCCACCTATTTCTTATCAACGTGCTCCTATAATCAACGATTGCTGTTGTCAATGTGGCTCACCATGTCGTTTTATGCATCGAGCCAGGACTCATGGTGCTAAGATTTTTGCAGCTACTTCTCTTGAAGTTGAAGAAGATCCTCAATGTAACTCGGAGAAGCTACGTAGTCTTATTGAAGATGTAAATTTTCAAACAAAATGTATTAGATATTTGTTTCATTTTTTGCAGAATATAACAGATGATCCTTCAATTTCCAAACGTGCAATTCAAAAAGCGGCGGAAGAGAAGATGGATGGTCATATTAATGTGATATGTGCAAAATCGGACTTTTCTTATGTTGCTTATACCGAGACTTATTGCCAAGCAAGCGTTGATGGCGTTACTTGTTATGCATTCAAGCCATTGTAAATCTTTAAAGGACTAGTTTAGTGGGGGGAAAAGTTTTTGTTGATATTCGGAAAGTTCATGAAAAATGAAGCATTTTTTGTTTTTACGGTAAATTCTGAATCGTTGTAGTTTTTGAGATAATTGCATTTGAAATTTTAAATTCAAAAAAGTTTGTGTATTACAACGAAGAGCCTGTAACAAATTCAAAATTTCAAACGCAATTATCTTTATTGCACTTGAAATTGTTCATGTTTTCGTTGTAATACACAGTTTGTGTATTACAACGAAAACATGCACACAAATTCAAAATTTCAAACGCAATTTTCTCGAAAACTATAACGATTCAGAAGATGCCGTACAAACAAAAAATACTCCATTTTTCATGAACTTTACGAATATCAACAAAAATGGATAACTTTTTTTCCATTAGACTGGTCCTTTAAAACTATTTCTGTATGATTTCTTCTATATAAATTTTTGTGTCTGTATAATGTGTTTCGGAGAATAAAACTTTCGAAATTAGCTTAAACATTATGGGATGATTTTTGCTAATTATGGTTGAATAGGATAGAACATAATCCTCCATTTCACATGCATATTCTTTTTAAATTCAATATTATGGATGGCTCTCATTTTTGGAAATTTTGGAGCTCGGATTAACACGCCGAGACGTGGAAATCCAGAGAATTTGAAATTGGGCAAAAGGTTTCGGACCCCATTGGGACTCAAACCCGGACCAGGCTCCTGGCTACCGTCCAAGTGCACTACCACTGTGCTACCGAGACCTCCAACTTATGCCCGATTTCTGGTGAATACTTGGCAAAAAACGAGCATCAGTTGGATGTCTAGTTAGCACAATGGTAGTGCACTTGGACGGTAGCCAGGAGCCTGGTCCGGGTTCAAGTCTCGGTCGGGTCTGAAAACTTTTGCCCAATTTTAAAAGTTATGGATTCTTCGAAACAGAAAAACGCCTTAAAGCCATTGAACGAGGTTCAAAAACGCCAACCACCTTTAATCAACGGCCAACCTTATAAAATGAATGAATATTCATCTGATTTGCCAAAAAATTGTGGATTGCCATGGTTGGGTGCTTACTCGAAACATGGGTTTTGGTTCAAATTTCTCCTAGCTTCAAAGTCTGATTTTGAAAAGATTGTTGCGAATGCGTTTGAAACCGATTCATTTCATTTGAATTACGAGAACTTGGAGTTGTGGAAAAAGATTTTTGTTGATCAATTTCGTTTTGTTGTTGCTCGAAATTTAAGTATGTGTTTTTAATTTATAGTCAGCGAGAGAGAAAATAAAAGCGCTGCCTACATAGCTCAGTGGATAAATAAGACGACCGTCTGATCTGGCAAGTTAAGCAACATTGGGCTCGCAGATCGATCCCCGCACGGTCAAAACTTTTAATTTTCAAAGGGGCAAAAAGCTTTCGTTCTAAAATTTTATGTAGAAAGTTTGGAGTTTTGACCTGCGGCCCAACGTTGCTTAACTTGCCAGATCGGACTGTCGCCTTACTTATCCACTAAGTTATGTGGGCAGCGCTTTTATAAATATGTTTTTTCAGTTTTTAAGGGTCAAACAAAACCCCTAAATATGTCATTTAAAAAAATTTTAGAAAATTTTTTTCGATTTTTTACCCTGGGGTGACCCCCGCCCCTGATCCAAAATAGTTCCAAAATTTCAATTTAGTACTTTACTATTTTCTCGACCATTTTAGGGGATGAATCTATGGGTGGTATTAGTGTATGTGATTGGAATGATTATACGGTAATTGGTAGTTATTATGTTATGGAGAACTATAGGCATTCTGGAATTGGTGAGAAACTTTTCCGTGATTCGCTCGAAAGTGTTGACAAAAACAGCGTTCAAGTTGTTTTTCACGCAAGTAAATGCCATCACAAAAACTTTTTTTCTTCCAGTCTTTTTTTAGTTTCTCATTTGGTACCAAAGGTTTCGCGTTTTGGATTGAGTTTAGAAGACGAATGGATTTTTGATCATTATGTTGTTTCAAATCCAACTGGTTATCTTTCATTGCAGGTTCTTTGATTTATAATACCGCTTAGGCCGGCCTAACGGCGCCGGACGATTTGTGTCTGGGCTTTTGCGTTTGTGATTTTTGTGGTTCTTTATTTGCGTGTGTGACATTTGCGGCCGGACATATGCGGTTGTGACATTTGCGGCTCAAAATTGAAAATTCTTTAGATTAGCAAATTTTTCCAATAATTTATATATATTCGAAAAATTCATGAAAATTGGAGCATTTTTTGTTTTTAGAGTAAATTCTGAATCGTTATCGTTGTCGAGATAATCGCGTTTGAAGTTGGCGATTTTTGGAATTGGCTTTGAATTTGAATTTCCCGCCAAAATTGAAAATCAGGGTTTTGGCTGGCAATTCAAATCCAAAACCAATTCCAAAAATCGCCAAACTCGAGCATTTATCTCGATGGTTCAGTTGATGCCGTAAAAACAAAAATTGCGCCGATAAAAGATTACATATAACAGAAAATTTCGAAATTTATAAACACTTATGCTATCACTTCAGTTGTATTTCCTGTCGGATGGCTTCTTTGTCCGGTAGCAATGTTTATTCTAATGTCTGAGACTCGGTTTCTTCTCAAAATGGCATCTCGATATGGCCCAACAATAAAAATCGCACATAGGGGATTCAATGCTGTTATCCAAGAACAAGCACTTATCATAACAATTGATAGATGATCGACTTTAAGCTTGAATAGAGCTGTACAAATAATCGACATCATAGGCAAAGCTGCTCCGACTAGTGGTACTATGGCCTAAAAATTAAGTAATGATCGCGATTCGAAAGAAACACCTGGGCTATCAAAGTATAGTTCAAATTTTTTTGAATCATTCGAGTTTTAGCACTCATCAAAGATCTAGTTTCTTTTAGTGTACGCCAGATTTTCAAGCTATACCATATAATTAACGAATATGTGACAGTAACCAAGACGAAACCATAAGAATCCATGATGACGAAAAATGGGTTTCCCTAAAATTAAGATTCGCACGGGATATGTACGAAGTGATGCTTGAAATTTTCACAAAGTCCAATATATTCTGAAAGAGCATATCTGATAACCCTTTAGAAATAACAAAATTAGCTTATATAACTCTAATCCTGAGGAAATAAAAAATATACACTACTATATAAGTAAAAACTGATCCATTAAATCAGAAAGCAGGATGGCTCAATGGATCGGTTGCAGACCAATGACCGGATGATCCGGGGTTCGACTTCCCTTGACGTTCAAAAGTTTTTGCCTTTTATTAAAATTTTTTTTATCTTTTCAGGATTAGAGTTATAGCAGCTAATTTCGTTATTTCTAAAGGGTTATCAGGTATGCTCTTTCAGAATATATAGGACTTTTTGAAACAATTCAAGCGTCACTTCGTGCATGTCCTTTGTCAAGTTAACTGTAAACTTTTGCTCACCATATTACTAGCAATAAAAATCGGTAAACTCCCGTCATCTTTCCTCCAAAAATCATTGTCTAAAATACGTCGGAATTCCAGATTTGATCCAAAGACTGATGGAGCAAATGCAATAAATAGCAAAATTTGGAAAGTAAATGACAAAAATGCGGCAAAAGCATAGAGAAGATAGAATCTTTTGAGTGACATGACTTTTTGTCTAAAACGATACGAGTTAATGGGCATAAAGTTTTTGCTTAACCTGCAGATGAGTACAAATCGATAGTAAAAAGGAATAGCAGCACACATAACACAAAAATATAGTCCAAAAACATAGAGGATAAGTACAAAAAAGTGCCAAGGATGTGGTAGATTATGTAAAGGGCCGCTTAGCATCATAATAAACACTCCACCGTCAACTTCGAGTTGCTAAAATGGGATAATTGGGGGATTCTTTTTTATGAAATTAGTGTCAAAATTTATTTAGAGGATATTCAAGCCAAACTCTGACAAAATTTAATTCACAAAGGCTTTATTAAAAAACTTATGCTTATTAAATAATTATTTTGGTGGTAGCTTTTACTCTTTTTAAGTATCAGTAAGGACCTCCACTAATTGTATCTCAAAATTTTATAAGCACTAATTCCTCACTAATAGCAAGTTGGGGAGCACTAATTGCAATTAGTGCTCGACGCGTTTCGACTTGTCTCAAGTGTCTCAATTTCTCACGTGTCTCGACGTGTTTCACGTGTCTCGACGAGTCTCACGTGTCTCGACGTGTTTAATGTGTCTCGACAAGTCTCACGTGTCTCAATTGTCTTGACGCGTCTCGGCGTGTCTCACGTGTATCGTCGTGTCTCGATGTGTCTCAATATCTTAACGTGTCTCACATGTCTTGACGCGTCTCGACGCTTTTTTAAATTGCGAATATCTTTTCAGAATAAACGAATTTTTGAATGCTATCTTTTACATTTTTATGCATCTTATTGTGAGCTATAAATTTGCTGAAGACCACATTCGATAATTCGTTGACCCTGAAAAATAAAACCGACTTGACGATTAGTGCTTGTCTCGAAATCGTCGATACGAATTAGTGAAGGCCCTAACTCGATTTCTTAACTTACAAAAAACGAGATTGCAATAATACTTGCAAAAAATAAGTCAACAAAACAATTCTGTAGCAAAATCCTGCTATATGGTTTAAGCTCATCCGTCGTATGCTTCTTGATCAAATAGATCAGTACAAAATTTGCAATAAATGCTATTGATGACGATACGATTTCACTAATAAAATGGAACGTTTTTAGAGACATTAATGCTAACTCAACTTTTTTAAGTATACAAAGATCTTAGTTAATTAACTTATTAGACTTGTCGCATCAGTTCATATGATCGCTTTGTAGTCTTCAATATATATAACAAAGAAAGTTGCGAAGCTCATTACTAATTTCTTGCTCTTTAGCACTATAAGCCTTTGTTTTAGATCATAATAATAACAAAAGGTGTTAGAAGTTAATATAGTAGTTCCTAGGCCCAACGCGCCTACGGCGCTATTTTTTTCAAGGAAAGTAAAGCATGTTCCTAGACCGACGCACCTGCGGTGCTCTACGCTACCGATCTGCACATGGAAACGCCTTCGGCGTTCTACGCTACCGAGCTGTACTTTTTTGTAACAATTGGATCGTTTGAAAAAACGATCTATGGTTACACATAGGGGGTGCCCTACAGAGGAAGTCCCCGCTGTGTAGAGCACCCCCTGATGTCAAAAATCAAAAATTGCTTAGGATTTGCGTTCCCTATACCCGAAAACCCCGAGTATAAAAAATCAGATAATGTGGAGCACTTTTTGAACAATCGATTTTTGGACCCCCGGCGAGGGGGTCTCGTAGACCCCTTAGATGAGTTTTCCCAGAGAGAGAGAGAGTAGGGACCTACTTTTTTGGACTATTCTAAATTGTTAATAAAGATGGCGTAAAAAAAGGGAAGGAAAAAAGTTAGTTCTCACAGACAGACATACGCACATTTTCCCTTTAAAGAGTATCCTAGAACAACGCGCCTACGGCGCTACTTTTTTGAATAAAGTAAAGTATGTTCCTAAACAGACGCGCCTGCAGTACTCTCCGCTACCGAGCTGCACTATAGAGAGCCTGCTGCGCTCAACGCTACAATCAGCACTTAGGAGCGCCTGCAGCACTCTCTGTTACCAGCTTTTTTGTGCAATAATTCGACGTTTGAAAAAACGATCTAATTGTTGGGGTCCCTTGGCGCGTGAGGGGGGGAGCACCAATTTGGTGCACTTTTTGAGATTCTGTCCTAAAATTACGATTACAAAAGGGAAAAGGGATAAGTCTTCCCCTTTAAATGATAGAATAGAATACAGGAAATTTTCCGGCAGAGGGGAGAGGTACCCTTAGAATATTTTTTTTCGAATTTGTGTTCCACATAGTGATGGGTCCCCCCCTAATTTTTGATCGATGAATGATGGGTCCCCCCTAATTTTCGGCTGATGACTGAGAGGGCCCCCTTAATTTTCGGCCAATGATGTGTCCCCCCTAATTTTGGGACGAT
>JAQGBS010003742.1:0-11130 GCA_034698545.1 Acrobeloides obliquus
TCCGAAAATGTTTGATTTTCGTTTCAATACACCGATTTCTTCCCTGAATCAGGGTCAAGGAAGCGTTTTCAAGGTTCATGCTTTGAATCATTTTCATAAAAAGTTCTAATTTTGTATACGAACATTTAGATCAAAAATATATTTTTAGCAAAAAATTTCAATTTTTTCAAACTTTTTGTCATTTCATAAAAAATTTTGTACGTCTATACGACTCTTTGAGGATAACAATAACACCCCCCTCTATTGAATAGACTATCTCAAGCTAAATTCAAATTCCCAAAAAACTCCATCTCTACATCCTCCATATAAACTTGGCATAAAATTTTCCTGCAAAAAATATGTCAAAGTCAACGCCGACCAATTTTGTCCTATAAATATCTGCAAAAATGCCTCAAAATATTTATATTTCAAGGACAATAAATTTGTGACATTCCTAACAAGCCGAGCACCCACGTTTTTTTTCTTTTAACATTAATAAAAACGGAATCGAGGTAGTTGAGGGCAGCAACAGCAATTATCTTTAGCCTGCAATTACACATGCTTGTAAGAATGGAAAATAAGATATGGTCATAGGTTGTTAAGAGAGCATGCGAACTTTTGAAAACAAGAAAAATGAATTTTTAGATCTATGGATGTTTGTTTCTTTAAAACATCTGCAAATTGGCATCATTACAAGGGTGTCGGTTATTAAAAGCGGAGAAAAAAATTAGAAAAAGTGAAAGCAAACAAGTTATTAGTTTGACGCTAAAATAGGATAGGATGACGGATATTTTCGAAGAGCAAAAACTAATTGTCATAATAATAACATGGATGAAGTCATCTTTGGAAATAATGGAGCTCGGATTAACCACGCCGAAAACGTGGAAATATAGGAAATTTTTAAATTAGGCAAAAATTTCCATTGCAGCATATGACGTCATTTGGGCCCAACCGGGACTCAAACCCGGACCTCTGCTAGGAGGTACCGTCCAAGTGCACTACCATTGTGCTACCGAGACCTACAACTTATGTTGTTAATTGGTAAATACTTAACGGTGTCAATAACATAGATGCTAATAAACAATTTTTCTTGATTTTCAAAAAAATTCAAAATCAAGATTATTTGAGCGCATAAAAAATTGACCTCCAGTCCAACGGTCAAGTGTTTTTATCCTCGTGCCTGTGGGATAATTCCAACAGAAAACAAAAGAAACCTAATGAATTTCTCACAGATATTATATTCAAGCGACCGTAGTCATTGTTGCATAAAAGCCACATAAAAGCATGACATAATAAAAAATTCATGAATGCCTTTGGCTTTTAGGAATATTCTTGCTTGAATAAAGGAAAGTTTAAAAACTTTTTATCCAACTTATTTTTCTCAGAGAAATTTCTCAAAATCCACTACTGGGGGAGGGACTAAGAAAGATAAAAAGATTACGAATTGAAAACAAAAAGTTGAAGTTGGTCATCAAAAATTAATTTTTGCTCAAAAATCCAATTTTTCTCTCAAAAATTCAATTTTGTTTTCAGACCCACAAAGAACGCCATAAAACGTCAAATTTCAAGATAAAATTAGACAAATTTTCTATCCTACCCAAGTAAAATAAGGAAGGATATTGCACAATGCAAATTAATACCGCTTGAATGAGAAAATTCACATCACTTGGACATGCCCAGCATGTTTTTGACGCACCGAAGATTACCCAATTTTTGAACGGTGTGACTTTCGGTTTTGTTATACCGCCCAAGAAAATCCTGCCAAAATTGGATAAATTTCCTCATGCAGACATTTGACGCACATCAAAATTTGATTAAAAAAGCCTCGAAATTTGATTTGAATTTGCCCAAAAGGACAATGTTTTTGTTTAGTTTTTTAGAGGTAGTTATTTTTAGTAGGCGTGATTTATGGACGGCTTGTCTAGTAAAAAAAATACTAAAATTCGTAAAAATCATTTTTGTAAATATTGAAAAATCGTAAAAATCTAAAATTTGAAGAAAACAATTTAATTACTGCTGATTATTAAAAACAAAAAATTTCGGGTTAAAACTTTTATCTTCACTGTTTTTGAGCCCTAACAAAATATTTAAAAAATAAAAACCTTACATATTTTGTTAGAGCTTGAAAACAGTGAAATAAAAATTTTAACCTGAATTTTGTGTTTTGCCTCCAGTATGCAAACACATAGTTAGTCTCATGACTTATTAGTTATTCAAAAATCTAATACTACTACGCACATACGTAAAAAAAGATTCTAAATTTGACGAAAGACAAATAATAAGTTCAAAAATAACTAAAAAAATAATTTTTAAATGATAAACAATTCAAAATTTTAAGAAAGTCAACGTTTCAAAAAATGGCTACAAATCCAGAGGGAGATGATCCAAAAACCCAAAAATAGATTTTTCTTCTTCTTTCAAAATAACTTAAATACCCCCCCCCCTGCAAATTAGCACCACCTCTCATTTAGCACTTCAAAATTTCTCAACATAAAAAAGTTGGTGGGAAAATCCCCAAAATTTGTCACTTTTGCCCATGCTCGATGATGATAAAAGGTATAGCTCAAATTTCATTAGAGTTCAAAATTCTCAAGCCATTTTCTTGAAAAGATTGGCTTGAATTCGACCCAAAACTAAGACCCCTATTTTACGGAACGGGGCCCCGTACGGGGCAGAATGTCTACTTTACGGGGCGAATTTCAAATATGTCAGTTGAAAATTTTTTTGACGTAGAAAGTTTCCTTACTGCATGGCTAGTGCAACGCTGCAAAAACGGGGCGGCGGCATTTTTTATTCTTGGAGATATACCAATATATTTGTTTTAGCCTATTTTAGGAACCCTCTATTTTACGGGACGGGCCTCCGTACGGGCCCCGTTCCGTAAAATAGGGCGGGTCTCGTATGTCAATTATTTTGGCATGCTGATTTCGTCATTGAATTTCCAAGAATAAAAAATCCCGCCACCCCGATTTTGCAGCGTTACAATAAACTTTCTACGTCAAAAAATTTTCACTGGCATATTTGAAATTCGCCCCGTAAAGTAGACATTCCGTCCCGTAAAATAGGGGGTCTCCCCAAAACTCATTTCCAACTATATAAATAAAAATAAAAGCTGGGTGGACATGGGCATATAAACGGGTTCTATTTTTTGGCACCAATATTTTTTTGGCACCAAAAAATAATTTATCATCGAGTTGCGTGGAAGTCGTGCGGAATGTAGAGAACCGAATGGTTGTCAGCAGTGAAAGAGTCAATAAGACAAATTGTATAAATTATGTATTCTCAATAAAGTTTTAAAATTTTATTTCTTTTATTTATACATTCTATTAGGGTCATCCAGATATTACGTAATCAACTTTTTGGTTTACTCCCCCCCCAACTTAATCATCAAAAATGCACTAACGTAAACAATTTTTATGAGGAGTTCGAACTCCTTCCCCAACAAGATTATGTAATATCTGGATGACCCCTTGATACACAAATCTACGTATTCCATAGGTGGAAGCATAAGTTCTTGCAGTTTTTAAAAATGAATATATAGAGTTCTAGAAATCTATTTTCGACCAAAATTTTTTTCAGTAGTAGGTAATAGTGTATGTCGAATACGATACATTTAATCTTTTTGATTTAACTCATGTTTCGTGTCAAATACAGGGTTTTTCAAATTGAGCCGTAAAATTTATTTTAAATAATCTTATTATAAAAATTTCTTACTTTCTAACACGAAAACATGAATTGCAATTAAAAGAATGAATGGGTCGTATTCAGCATACACTCATACCTATTTCTGAAAATTTTTTTATCAAAAACGGATTTCTGGAGCTTTATATATTGATTTTTAAAAACTGCAAGTAAGTTAAGCTCTTATGCTCCACCTAATAGTATTTGTTACGAAAATTGAATAGGCTATTTTTAGAGCTAGGCGAGGAGAGTCTAGGTTCAATAAGATAAAAATAGAAAAAAAGAAGGAGAAAAATAGGGCATCATGGAATAATTTACTTTAAAGTTGAAATGTGGGATCCGCTTGGGGAAAAACATGCAATAAAAATTGTCTTATGACTATTTTTAGGTATAATTTTAATTTATTCCTCACCCCAAACATCAAATATTCAAAAAATTTCAAAAATTTGTAAAAATATAAAAATTCAAAAAAAACCCTTCAAAAATTGATAATGCGTAAAAATTGAAAAATTTTCCAAAAGTAAAAGTTTACTAATCTTGACAAAAATGCAAATATTTTCAGCTCCATTTTTAAGCCAAATTTTTCCCAAAAACCCAAATTCAAAATTCCAAAGTTGACGAAAGACTTCAAAATTAACACTTAAAAATTCGTCCTTTCTGAACCTTCAACCTTTCCACATGAACAACTAAAAGCAATCATAAGAAAACATTTACGACGTCAGAAAGAGAAGATACCAATTAAGAGTAGTAAAAACGCAGTGGGGTCCTCGTGTCATAAGATGTCACTTGTTCATGATACTGTTTCTAGACAGCCTAATTTACTTAAAGGGAGCGTGTGAATCCTATCCATATCGAATCAAAAAAATTTTTTGATTTTTTCGATCAAAACTCACCCTTTAGGGTTTTTTTTGTTATGAAGAACACGATTTTGATGTTATTTTTGCATTTTAAGGTTCCTTTATGCTGAAATTGTCACTTACAGGGTGAGTCAAAATAGATGTTCCGTTTTCAGGTGTTCCGTTTATTTAGACTCATCTTGTAAATAACAATTTCAGAATAATGTAGTCGTTAAAATATGAAAATAACATCAAAATCGTGTTTCTCGCATGAAAAAGCCCCTAAAGAGTAAGTTTTGTTCAAAAAAATTGAGAATTTTTTTTGACTCAATAAGGACAGGATTCATGCGCCTCTTTTAATAAAAACAATATTGGCCATAAGATACGGTGAAGTATTGAGGTGCAACTGATCTCGGTTCTGACAGGCTTATATTTTTAAAATTCCCATTATAACTGAAAAGATACATTGTTTAGTATCTTTTGAGCTATGATTTAAAAATATCTTTCAAATTATGGTAATGGGAATAAATTATGGTAAAGGTCGGCTTCTTTATCCACTGCACCATGGGTGTAAAAAATTTAATTCTGGTGCAAAAACGGTCTATACTATCGAATCTGTTGACCGAAGTATGTGGAGAAGAAAAATTCGGCTCCAAATTGAATTAACTCAACATGAATAAGTCAAGACATCTGGCCCTAAAAGTGCATATTTTTTGTTTTTCATACTTTCTTTATCCATAATCTCATCAGTAATATTTTGCAAATTGAAATAAAGGTTATCGAATAAAGATTTCGTATTTAAAATATCTTTTATTCAAATACAATAAACAGCAGAGCGCAGGGAAGCCTGGATTTCTTTAAACGTAAAGAGATAAAGTCTTTTGTTCGAATTCCGAACGAACGATAAATGATAAGAAATCCAGCCTTTATATAGTTGTCCTTTTGAATTTACTATAGTAATTACAAAAAATCAAGCATTTCGTTTCAATACAGATCTAAGTTTGAATAGTGCATGAGTATCGCATAAAACACAAGATAGAATAAAACACCAGAATATCACACATCTAACTTACGTGTGGCTTACTCAAGCCCTTAATTTAATATTTATCTGGTTCTCTTTACTAATGTAAAATTTACAGCTGTTCAAGCTAAATCCAAAAATCACGCCATGATATCACTTCTCCAAAACAGCATGTTTTATAATTATTAGCCCAAATTACCATGACTAGAAAGGCGTAAAAGGCCTCGTGAATTCCCATTTTTAGACATGAAAATCTCGTGATTATTCGATTTTCGGAAGCAAAATGTGATCATAAAATGGACGATAAAATTTCTCATCCTCAAAAATAAAATTTTTGGTCCAAGAAGTGTTATAAAAATGTAAACTTCCTGGATGAAAAATCACATGTTAGTAGCTCAATTTTGAGTGTAATTAACTGCAAAAAAATAATGACACAATATTCAAAATTTTATTTCCTTTTTTGAAAAGAATAGCTTCATTAATTTTTGATCAAAAATTGGAACGTCAACAATTTGACAGCTAGCATTTAAAATCGAAAATGATTTAATTTGTAATCGCAAATTTTAAGCGATTACAGTTGTCGCTGGGCGTTTGATTGCGTTTTCCATGTGATCACAGCTAGCCCGAAAAATGTCAAATTAACAAAGAACACAATTTTTGAGATATGAACAAATTTATTACAATTTTTAATATTGCAAAAAAATCACAAAAAATAATATACAAAAATGATATATATACATACAAAAAATGAATGACATGAAAATGATATACAAGTTGTGGACCTTGGAGTACTCATTTGTTTTTTATCTTTTTTCTTAAATTGCTAACTTTTTAAGAAATTTTGGATTGTTTTTATCAAGTTGAAAAAATCATCAAAAATTTGGAAAATTCGTCAAAAATTGAGAATTTCGTAAAAATTTACAAAATTTTTTGTCAAAAATTAAAGAATTCATCAAATTGAAAAGTTTGTCAAAAATTGAAATTTTGTAAAAATTCTTTTTCCTTTCTTCAAAAATTCATTTTTCAAATCTAGATTTTTTTGAAAAGTTTACCCCACCCCACCCAAACATCTATTCCTAGAATAAATTATCTACGCCATATGAATTATCAAAAGTTCTTTCATATCTCAAACTTTTTGACTTGGGCGATTCTTCTAGATGAAATCCATATTCCAGCTTATTCGTCAAGAATAATATCACTATCCTCCAGCCATTCACAGTTTCCCACTTGTTCGATTTCACAGGGAACTCCTTGGCTAGATGGCACAGGGCCTCGGACACATAAGTCCAGTAAGTCAAGTCGAAGCCTTCCTTCCCATTCAATATTCCATTGTCGGAAGTATAGCTGACAAGTAGGGGTCCTAGGGAGTCATCCAAACTATCCAGAGATTCTATGGCCATTTCTATGATTTTGGTGATCGTCTCAGAGTATAGTTGGACGAGATGAGATTTTTTTGAGAGTTCATTTTTCCAGTCTTTATGCCTCTGCTGGATGTAGGTATGGACCCAGTCGCCAACTGAAACTGGGGATTTTTTCTTCCACTTGTCAAAAGCACACTAAAAGATAAAAGTAATATTAAAAAATTTTTAGTATCATAATCACAGATTATATTTCATTCCCGGGCAATGTAAAAAAAGTTGGACACTAATTTGGTTAGTCATTGAACGTGATTCCGTCCGATCTGGCAAGTAAAGCAACGTTGGGCCCGTGGGTTCGATCTCTGGCGGAATTGCTTTCAACAACCAACCAAATTAGTAGTATATTTTTACCCACAAATAGAGTTTGTAATAAAAATTTGAATTTTTACAATTATTTCTCTCACCTTGATCCAACTTTTCTGTTTCGGCGTCAAACTAATTCCATTAGAAGTCACTGTCAAATGAGCAATATCACTTAAATCAGACAATCGCCTTGAAGTCCTTCTCGGCACCGCACTAACTGCTGTAGACATAGCCATTAACATAACATCCGAAATAGCCAATTTGGAATCCATAGCGAGTTTCATAGGAATATAAATAAGGCTGGCTAAAATTTCACGTAATAAACAAAAACACTTGAAAATTTCAAAATCTCATAAATTTTCACATAATACGACCCGGAAGAAGCGGTGAAGCGTAAACATTAGGACAATTGAAAAATGATAAATGTGTGAAAACTTGGAGTGGGCAGTGAAGATTTTGAGATGTTTACGAAAACAAAGTAATAAAATTTTATGGTTCATTGGATTTCAACTTGTCTAAGAAATAGCAAAAAGATATAGATAGAAATGTATAAGTGATACATATTAGCTTTGTGTAAGGGTGTCCAGTTAGTTTTAAATTTTTTAAGAAAAAATTATATATTTGTCATTTTTTTCAATTTTACAATTTTTTGATTTTTGAGAATTTTTCAATCTTTAAAAATTTTCAATTTCAATGTTTTACGATTTAAAGTAACAAAATCCTCGAATTTAGGGGGGTCCGATAAAAATTTGTTTAATTTTCAAAAATCACCCTCGAGGATCGAACTGGCGGGCTAAATTCAAATTTCCAAAAAAATTCTCTCTCTACATCCTCCATCTGAACTTGGCTTATACATGCTCGTAAGAATGGAAAATAAGATATGGTCATAGGTTGTTAAGAGAGCATGCAAACTCTTGAAAACGAAAAAAAGAAATTTTTAAGTATATAGATGTTTGTTACTTAAAACATCTGCAAATTGGCGCCATTACAAGTGTGTCGATTATTAAAAACGAAGAAAAATGTGGAAACAAACAAGTTTTAGTTTGACGCAAAATAGAATAGGATAACGGATATATGACAGATATTTTCGAAGAATAATTTTCATAATAATAAAAATAATAATAAATCGTTTATATGAGTAAGTGGCCTTGCCTATAGGCAAATTCCTTCCTCGTTGGGGGAGGGGGTAAATAGTTCTTTATCCCTTCATCCAAGGGGACCTAGATATTTCAAGTTTTTGTGTTAATACAATGATTTTCTTAAATTTCAAAAATATTTTTAAATGTTCAAGTTTTTGCGTTAATACACGATTTTTCTTGATTTTCAAAAAATTCAAAATCAAGATTTTTTGAGCGCATAAAAAATTGACCTCCAGCCCAACGGTCAAGTGTTTTTATCCTCGTGCCTGTGGGATAATTCCAACAAGAAACAAAAGAAACCTAATGAATTTCTCACAGATATTATATTCAAGCGACCGTAATTATTGTTGCATAAAAGCCACATAAAAGCATGACATAATAAAAAATTCATGAATGCCTTTGGCTTTTAGGAAGATTCTTGCCTGAATAAAGGAAAGTTGAGAAAACTTTTTATCCAACTTATTTTTCTCAGAGAAATTTCTCAAAGTCCACTACTGGGGGAGGGACTAAGAAAGATAAAAAGATTACGAGTCAAAAACAAAAAGTTGAAGCTGATAATCAAAAATTAATTTTTTCTCAAAAATCCAATTTTTCTCTCCAAAATTCAATTTTGTTTTCAGACCCACAAAGAACGCCATAAAACGTCAAATTTCAAAACAAAATTAGACACATTTTCTATCCTATCCAAGTAAAATAAGGAAGGATATTGCACAATGCAAATTGTTACCGCTTGAATGAGAAAATTCACATCACTTGGACATGCCCCGCATGTTTTTGACGCACCAAAAATTACCCAATTTTTGAACGGTGTGATTTTCGGTTTTGTTATATCGCCCAAGAAAATTCTGGATAAATTTCCTCATGCAGACATTTGACGCACATCAACATTTGATTAAAAAAGCCTCGAAATTTGATTTGAATTTGCCCAAAAGGACAATGTTTTTGTTTAGTTTTTTAGAGGTAGTTATTTTTAGTAGGCATTATTTATGGACGGCTTGTCTAGTAAAAAAAAAAGTCAAAAATATAAAAATTCGTAAAAAAAGTCTCATGACTTATTAGTTATTCAAAAACCTAATACTACTACGCAAATACGTAGAAAAAGATTTTAAATTTGACGAAAGACAAATAAGTTCAAAAATAACTAAACAAATCATTTTTAAATGATAAACAATTCAAAATTGTAAAAAAGTGAAAATTTCAAAAAATGGCTAAAAATCCAGAGAGAGGTGATCCAAAAAACCCAACAATAAATTGTTTTTCTTCTTTCAAAATATCTTATATACCCCATCTCCAAGAAGAAGAACCACCTCTCTCATTTTAGCTCTTCAAAATTTCTCAACATCTTAAGTTAATGGGAAAATCCCCAAAATTTGTCACTTTTGCGCATGCTCGATGATGTAGAAGGTATAGCTCAAATTTCATTTGAGTTCAAAATTCTCAAGCCAATTTCTTGAGAAGAGTGGCTTAAAGGACCAGTCCAGTAAGTTACAACCATAAGAAAAAATGATATATTCGGAAAGTTTATGAAAAATAGAGCATTTTTTGTTTTACGGCATGTTCTGAATCGTTGTAGTTTTCGAGATAATTGCATTTAAAATTTTGAATTTGTTACACGCTCTTTGTTGTAATACACAAACTTTTTTGAATTTTTTGCGGAAAAATTGATTTTGCATCAATCTTTTAAAAGCTACTTTCTATAAAAATCGACTCTTGAACTGACCTGGATCCCAAAAGTTGTTTGATTTGTCTAAATTTCACATGTACCCCCGTTTGTGACTATATTGAGTCTGAAAATGAAGAAATTGGCATCAACTTTTCAATTGGATTTTGATATCCGGCAAAAAGGCCTTGTTTTTTTTTGTTTTGAACACCAACGACACTAAAAATTGCTATATCTCGGCCTAGGTAAATGATCTGGTCATGGTTTTGGTGATATTGGAATCCTCAAATCACGAGCTAATAACTTTATATAGACACTATGTGGTAAATTCGATATCCGGGAGAAGTTATAATGCCATCTTTGAAAAATTACGTCAAAAATTTGACCCCTGAAATACAAAGATTGACCCATATCTCTGCAAGGTTAGATCATAGCCGGCCCCACCCCCGATAGCTCAACTTTTAGGGCTTTATTAGAGCTTTTCAAAAAGTGGTCGACTAAATGGGTCGTATTCAGCATACACTCTTACCTATTCCTGAAAAAAGTTTTAACAAAAACGGATTTCTGGAGCTTTATATGTTGATTTTTAAAAACTGCAAGTAAGTTAAGCTCTTATGTTTCCACCTAATAGTATTTGTCACGAAAATTGAATGGGCTATTTTTAGAGCAAGGCGAGGAGAGTCAGGTTCAAATAAGATAAAAATAGAAAAAAAGAAAGAGAAAAATAAGGCGTCATAGAATAATTTACTCTAAAGTTGAAATGTAGAATCCACTTGGGGAAAAACATGCACTAAAAATTGTCTTATGCCTATTTTTAGGTATAATTTTAATTTATTCCCTACCCCAATCATCAAATATTCAAAAAATGTTAAAAATGAAAAATTTACAAAAATTTGTAAAAATATAAAAATTCAAAAAAAGCCTTCAAAAATTGAAAAATACGACAAAAATTGTAATTTTTTCAAATATAAAAAATTTCAAAATTTTTCAAAAGTTTGAAAAAATTGAAGAATTTATTAAAGGGGGGGGGAACCATTTATTGCAAAAATAGACGTTTTTAGAGAAAATTTAAAAAAAAGTATAGTTGTGAAAA
>JAQGBS010003743.1:0-11130 GCA_034698545.1 Acrobeloides obliquus
GTTTGTGGCGACACTTTTTGGCGTACGACCACCCCCTCAGGAGCTATCTGCGATATTTCGAGATATTGCCTCTTAAAACGAGTTGAACCTAAGCCTTCTGCAAGAGAGCAAAACCACTCGGCCAAGCAGCTATATACGATGATCCTTTTAAAATAAAATAAGAACCAAGCTACCAAACTTCAACTTTTTCAAATGACGTTTTCTCAAAAACGCATAAGCCATTTTTGGAAATCTTTGTTTTTTAAAAATTTTCTTTTGTAAAATTTAGATCGCGATTCGGACAACATGATTAAAAAAAGAATTGTTAAATTTTGTAAAGTATTCGCCGAGAAAATCGATTGTTTCGAACAACCTTAAAATTTTTTTCTAAGTCCGAATTTCAGGACTTAGAAAAAAATTTGAAAAAGTTGAAATTTTTGTTTCGAGGATTAAATATTCTTTTCTTTACAGATGTTTTATTAAGCATATAAAGATACGTTTTTTGAGTAAAAACCATGTGTTCCCATTTTTGGAGCACTTTGGTCCATCGTGAACCCTACCGAAAATGCACACTAATAGTGTCGACAGCATCAAGACGAGCGCAAATTGGCACGCTAATTCTTTTTTGTCGAGAGCGTCTCGACAAAAAAACGGTTGTTCGCTATCAAGACAATTAGTGCGCATCTCGACGCTGTCGAGACTATTAGCGCGCATTTGCGGCGACCCTTACTTGTTAGAAGTAATTGTTGTGAGTTATTTTGAATTTTGTAATGTTCGATCAATCGTTTCAATACCCAATTTTTATTGAGGGTCCGCACAAGACAATGCAATTTGTGGGAAATCAAATCAAAGGGCAAATTGAATGAAAATTTTTCCAATTACTGCAATGAAAATTGAAAGATTTGCATTGCATTTCTGAGGCATTTTATGCGAATTTCGGGCCAACTATAAATCCAACGCTGTAGTTTTTGTGCTGTTTCGCTAATCGTTTCAATAACCTGATTTTCAAACAATACAAATCGACGGAAATATTGAGGCTGAAGTAGAAAAGAAAAGATGAAACTAAAGTTACTTAGTGAGATTTTACACATATTGATCATATAAAAACATAAAATTTATACAGGATGGACAAAAAAAACCGGATTTTTCAATTTTGATGATCACCCTCAAAGGTCACTTTATTAAGTTTTTTCTCTTTGATAAGTTCGACAGAAAAGCCAGACTCGTAGAAATTTTTTTATAATTTTGGTCCACCCTGTAGATTTGAAGCATAAAGTATAGGAAATCGCACAGATTCTTAACGTAGCCACCCAAGCTCAAAAGCAAATGCTTCAACAACAAGAAATCCATTCTAAGGGAATAAAAAGTACGCTTCAACTCCAACGTCGTTGAACATATTACAAAATGTGATTTCTAAATGTAAATTAGATGAGTTTAAGAAGTTGTTGTCTTCAATGGCTTTATAATAATTAATTCTACTTTTTATTGCTTATAAAATAGTATTGGGTTGTACCATAAGTACCGATGACTCAAAAAATACATCGAATTTGGACATTTTTCGCTTATTTTCAATGAAATTTTTTTCAGTAATATGCAAGAATGTATGCTGAATACGATCCAACCGGTCTTTTTGAGAATAAATCATGTTTTTGTGTCAATATCCAGACTGTTTCAAATATTGGGGTCTCAAAAATGTACCCTTATTTTAAAATGTTGATATTTGGCTATAGAAGTCAGTTTTTGACAAAATTTTCGACCTTCATAGAGTTTTTCTAGGTGCTGAACACAAACCTGATGTTACTTTTTGTTCTAGACCTCGGAATATGATCAATAATTTCTTACAAATAACAGACCTTTTTGGGGTTTTACTCTCGTATGGGGTGCCTTTCCGTGGTCAAAATCAATAAATTCCTTCAGATTCGACTTCTCTATCTCGAAAACCCCGACTACCAAATTTTAGTCAATTTGAAAAACTCGGTCGGCGGTTTTTTGAGATGGAGAAGTCGAATCTAAAGGAATTTTTTATTTTGACCTCGGGAAGGTACCCCATACTAGGGTAAAACCTCAAAAAAGGTATGTTCTTTATAAGCAATTTTTGACCATATTCCCGAGGCCTAGGACAAAAAATAACACCAGATTCGTGTTCAGCACCTAGAAAAACCCTATGAAGGTCGGAAAATTCGTCAAAAACCGACTTCTATAGCCAAATATCAACATTTTAAAATAAGGGTACATTTTTGAGACCCCGATATTCGAAAAAGTCTGGATATTGACACAAAAACATGATTTATTCTCAAAAAGACCGGTTGGATCGTATTCAGTATATATCTATGCATAGTACTGAAAAAAATTTCATCGAAAACGAGAGAAAAATGCCCAAATTCGATGTATTTGTTGAGCCGCTGGTACTTATGGTACAACCCAATAAGATAGTATTAGTCAGCTATAAAATTTTTTAAATTATAAATTTTTATTAAAATAATTAATTTATAATAATTTTAAAAATAAAATTTCACAAAAGATATCACTAGAATAACAATCAGCAGCATTGAAAAATTTCCACCAAAAATTTGACCCGTGCCATTCATGAGTACCAATTTATCTGATCCTATGGCAGTGACATGTGAAGTTTGAAAATTTTCATAATTTATAGCACTATTTAAAAGTTGAGCAGCTAGGCTACTAACAATAGGAAATTTCTTTCCTTGTCCTGCTTTACAGCTACCTGCAAAGTCGTCCAAGTGTATGCCCATTATAGCTACTCCACCGAGATGATTGGCTTTGACCCAATCGGCCTAAAAATGAAAGCTCTTTGAAAAAATAGGCAAAACTTTATGCCTTGGCTTGAATTGATCTCTTGTTTTCATAGATCAACCATTCGTTTCCATATTCAAGATATGCAACATTGTTATCCACATCATAATGTGGTCCAGCACCTTCTGCTAACAGATTGCAAATCTGTATATATTGTTTGTAGTATAAAATGAAAAAATAACTACCTCAAAATATATGGTCTCTCTATGTTCACTTGAGCTAAAAAGTGAAACAGCTTTTTGGATGGTTGAATTTGCTGATTTGGGGACATTCCATCCAACAGCAGTTATTGATACTCCAAGGATTATTTTGGATCGGTCCATTCCAGCTTCGATTAGGTAGTGGCTAGTACTTTCCTAAAAAGGATTTTAAGATGACATAGGCCCAAGAGAGAGGAATACTCTAACCAATGTGCAATTCAATTGATCAATGGGGTCGACAACGCAAATTTTGTCAAAAAAATAAAAATAAAAAATTGTCAAAAACCGAAAATATTTGGGTCGTGAAAGAATAGCAAATTTTGGACATTTTTGCTGAAAAATGGACAATTTGGTGAAAAATCGTAATGGGGGTACCATTAGAATTTAAAATAATTTTTCTCAAAATTTTTGCTCCCCTTTTCCATGAAAGATCTCTTACCCCTTAGGCAGGATTTATACTTCCGTCGCGCGACGCGTCTCAGAGCAACTACTTTTATAGTGCGAACAATTGTTTCAATGTCGTTTATAGTTGCTGTCGGTGCCTTACCCTCCCCATGTGACCTCTTATCCCCCCCCCCTCGAGCGACCCCTTACCCCGACTCTGCGCGACCCCCTCACCCTCATGTAAAAATGTACGGCACAATACGGGGTTTGTACAAATGTGCTTACCATACTGCTAAACTTTCTTGTATTAATATCATGCGTTTCTTTAAAAAGAACATTTTTATCCTTATCTGCTTTGGAAACCGATTCAGAATCATATGAAATATCATAAGGAGATGTAATTACATAGTCTACAATTCTAAAGTATTTTTTATATTAGCATATCTAGCGCCTATATATACCTACTTTGACAGATCTGATATGTAATAACCATTTTTAATAAACTCAACTTCTTTCGGCAACATAATTCCGATAGAAAATTTATCTGATGTACTATTCACTAATGTTTCTTGAAGTTGCTAACAATAGAATTGTTATAGTTTAAAGTCTTTACCAGTGGCGTAGTCAGGAATTTTTTCAAAAAAATCTTTCAATTTCAAGAGCTACTATACAATAGGGGGGCACCCACGTGATAAAAAATTTTTAAATTTTTTCTGGAAATAGCCCCTCTAATGTAAAAACATGCGGGGAATCCGAATTTAACATTTTTGAAGAGAATAAAGCTTCTCTGATCAGGGAAGGCCTGTGTATTGGAGCGAAAAATCGCATTTTTGCAACTTTTCGATTAAATACACAGGCTTTCCCTAGGGAAAGCGTTATTTCGCTTTGAAAATGTCAAATTCAGATTCCCCGCATGTTTTTACCCCTAGAGGGGTCATTTCCAGAAAAAATTGTTGTGGTGACTTCGTGAAAAAATTTTTCAGCAATCTTTGCAAAAATGAGTTTTTTATGGTTAAAAATAAACAAAAAATCGATTTCACGCATTCCCAGAGCATGAAAACGTCCTCCTCATTCGGTTTCGGGTATTCAAAATCGGGTCAATGGTGAGGGGGAGGGGTATCGAGAGACCCAGATACCTGAAACCGGGTCTGGAGAACGTTTTCATGCTTTGGGAATGTGTGGAATCGATTTTCTGCTTATTTTTAACCATAAAAAAGTCATTTTCGCAAAGATTGCTGAAAAATTTTTTCACGAAGTGATCGCAAACTGTACCCCCCAGTAAGGAAAAAATTTGGCGAAATTAAGCTGGTGAACTTACTAATGTTAATTACTGGACGGTTCCTTATTGAAAAACGCTTACTCTCAACAAAATGATGTAATTCGTTCGATCATTCTTATCATGTGGATAAATCCATTCAAAGAATAATCCATCGATAGGATTTTTCTCTACCAATTTTTTCACGGTTGAAACAAAAACTTTTAATAGACCAGAATCTGATGCTAATTTCTTGAACCTCAATTGGTCTAATATTGAAGTGCTACCAAAACTCAAAATGATTTTCAAATCAGGGTCATTAGTTTTTAACTCATTTAATTCGGATATTTGTGAAACTTGGTCTGGATACAACCTAAATTAAGGTATAGAATTAGTAGGTTTAAGAGATGGAAGAGCCTCCTTCATCCTTCGCTCCGGCATAGCCTGATTCAGCAGGACTGAGGCCCAAAGGGGTTGTGTTGGTGAGCAACAGTCACCAAATTCTTCTTCAGGTGACATAGTTTATGTTAAGGTGACAAACATGACATGTGTCATATTTGTCACACCAAACAGGACAAATAATTGACTCAGGCGACAAAGGTGATATATTCGGTCATGCTTGTCACCTGAATGTAACCTAGATGTACTGACGGTACAGCGACAAAACAGGGCCAACCTCGGCTATTGTCTGGATCGAGACGACCAAATTCGACCCTTTTCATTGTTTTCCACCCCTACATGGTTCCCTAAAATTGCATAAAATTTACGCGGGAACAAGAAAAAACTTTTCTTTATGGCTAAATGGTTAGAATCGTGGAGCATTCATCTTGAACGGGGAAGGTTCGATCTTCATGGGACGAGATTTCATTGATGATCATCGATGTAAACCTGAGTTATGATATGCCCTCCAGGGATGGAACCCTTCCCGTTCAAGATGAATGCTCCACGATTCTAACCATTTAGCCACGACGAAAAGTTGTTTGTTTCCTCGTAAATTTTATGCAATTTTTGGGATCCATGCCTAGTAGGTTTTAATATTCCTACATTGCTTCAAAAACTCCATTTATTTCAGCTGAAGAATAGATAATATGGCTGCATAGACCTGGAATGTAATCTTTTGGTTGAAACTTTTCCATTCCACTTTGGTGTTTCACATAACTTGTAGGACCATCTTTTATATAAACCATATCAGCTTGCAATCTGTTAGGTATCCAAAAACATGGGTTTATGTAGGCTAAAAAGATTTTTAAAAACCAAAAGAAGTACAAAGTTTTATTAGAGATGTCGTGAGGGAAGTCACTAGTGGATTGGCAAAGCATTTGACCCTGTAATTCAGGATAACTGGTGTACAGGGTGTTTGAAAAGTTCTGGACCGATTTTTTAACCTTATTTTTATGATGACAAAAACGCGAAACATTAGGCGCCTTTGTCGCGCTCGGAGATCCTTAGTGTTTCCACTAGACCAACCCCCCCCCCTTTTTACCACATCCTATGCAAAATATTTTATATTTTGCGACCCTTACACCCTCTATAGGATCATTTTTTAAGAAATTTTGAGAAAATTTTTTGATCTCAGACGATGTTAAGTGCGGCACCTAAATCCAACTAGCTCCAAACAGATTACACTCACCATTCTTGGCATTTATTAGCGGTAAACAAACAAGAATAAATAAAAATACTTTGCATGAAAAATAGTGTAAGAAAAACATTTTTAACACAGAAATCCGCTCCATTCCAGTCTAGACAATACAACCTTCTGTCAAATAAGGATTAGCAACTCTAAAAAACAACAACTTTCATAATAATTAGAAAACTCATATAATTTATGGACACGACTAATTTTTGATTACATAAGCATAAACCGGCTTCTACATCAGCCCCTCAAAGTTGCGTGTGCGTCTCACAAAAATTTTCCAATCAATCAAACACATTATTCAAGTTCAACCTTTAACTCTATTGGAAATAACCGGCCTGCCTCGAAGACACATACAATCGATGATGAGCTGCAACCTTTTCAAGGCTAGAATACCAAAAAATGGCGTGTACACTGAAACGAACGCAAGATGGATGGAAAATTGGCTCAAAACGGCGGAAAGAAAGTGAAAATGGAATTTCAACAAGAGTTTTTTTGTGGTTTCAAGAGTATTTGTATGATTCAATTAGTTAGGTTGATTTAGAAATAGCCCTTTTGAAATTCAATGGTTTCCGTAAAGTACAAAAGACAATTTAAGTTTTATTTTATAAAAATATAAATAAGGAAGTAACAAATATTTACAACAAAAAAGTTGTCGTCTGTATAATAAAAATAAAGTTGTTAACGAACAACTTGTCTTCATATTTTCTTCATCTACTGTTAATGAACAACTTGTTTTTATATTTTCTTCATTTTCTTCAAGTATGCCATAAAATTTTCACAAGAAATTCTAGAAGGTAGAAACGAACAAAGTTCTCTAAAAAAGAATTTTATAAAATTTTTGGAAAAATGTTATATTTAGAGGGTGGAGCGGGACCAATGGCGTAATGGAAGGGAATGCAGGTGTCCTTCAATTTTCGAAAAAATTTCAGCCGGCGAATGGAGGGGTACATATGACTTTCTAATAATTTTGAATTAAAATCTTATATTTTAAGTAAGAAAGACGCAAATTTGTTGAAAAAATGCGTGTTTTTAAGCTAAACATGCTCAAAAAATAGGATTTTTGCTGAAAAAATGGAAAATTTGATCAAAAATTTGAAATAAAAAATGACAAACACATAAGGAGGAACAGAGGGGAAAACTTTTCAATTTTTCCAGGAATGAGGGGTGTACACTCCTTGCACCCCCCTTAATTACGCCACTAATGGGACCAGTGGCCTAATCATAGTGGGAAGGGAGACCGCTTTTAATGCTCAGCGTATATACCAAAATTCCGAAAGGGTGTAGGCAAAGGAAAAATTAAAAAAATGTCGCCAATCGACTCAGCTTCAAAACTAGTACTATATCATGAGGTTTTGTGGGGTTTAACCATGGCCAAGTGGCTAAAGCGCTCGGAATTAATTCATAGATTGCGGGTTCGATCCCGCGCCAAAAAGTCATTTTTTAAATTTTGTTGTCAAAAATCATGAAAATTTTTGCATATCCACATTTTTATGTGAGGAACACGATGGCACTATTATTTTTCCATGGAAACTTTTGAAAAAATTGGAAAACCAGAAAATTTTTTGAGATTTTTCGATTTTTTCAACAGTTCTCATGAAAAAATAATAGTGCCAACGTGTTGAAAAAACGAGAAATTTTAGACAATTTTGGTGAAAAATCATAACGAGGACCATTGATTTTTGTAATTTTTTTTATTTTTCCTTAGTTTCGACGAATTGTCCAAAATAAGGATAATTAACGAACTCAGAACTAAGAAAAATCCGTAAAAAATAAATAAAATCCCACCCCTGCATTAGAAAGAGTGTAAATTTAGGCAGTCTGAAATTGAATTTTAGGGTGGAAGGGAGGTCATACGATTTGGGAGAGGTGACAAATTTTTATAGCGTTTAGCAAAACATACAATTCTTTGCCAGAGTCTATTTTGTCCATGATAATAGGAGCACTTTCTATAAGTATAAAAAGAACTAATATAGCAAAAATAAGGATAATAAAGCGACTCATTTCTTCAAATTTATCTAAACTAAAAACGTCTTAGTTAAAAACAAACAAATCAGTTCAAGGCCCTTTTTTCAAAACATCTTCCCAACCAAGTTAATTTTAGGAACTGGCAATCAAAAACCCGATAAACAAAAGAAATCGGAAGACTTGTGAGAAAAATAATATCTGCACACTTTTTTATGGTTCTCTCAATTGTTTATCGCCCAACTTCTCTCATCAACGTGAATAACAGGTTTAAAGTTGGAAAGTTTTTTCTAACCAGCGAATTCGACTTATTGACCAAAGAAGGAATTCTGATTGACAAAAGGAAGTAAAAATGAATTTCACGTGTTCTTATTGCTCGAATGTGAACAAAAATAAGTTTATAAGGAGTTTCACAAGTTGATATATGTGACGAATCTTAAGAAAGTTTGTTCAAATCTTGAAGGCCTAGAAAAATTGATAAAATTCAAAGATTTATCAGTTGAAGCGAATCATACTGCGTTAACTTTGCCGAACTTACCAGATCTGGCGGCTGCCTATTTTACCATTTAGTCACCATTTTTAAAAATTTAGTGATAAAAATTAGAGATTGGACAAAACTAAAATTTGCCCAAACCAAAATTTAGGGTTAAAACTTTGATCAAATTTTGCGTTGAAGAAAATTTTACCAAAACCAAAATTTTAAAAGGCTATACTGAAAATAACTACCCTGCAGGGGGCACACACCAGGTCCAAAAAATTTTGCGGAGAAATCGAAAAAACTCTCCGTATTTCAATAAAGGACAGACTTAGGAGTAATATTTGCATGGCCTTTTTAAAAACCTATCGTTCATTTTTGAGATCATTCAAAAATGGCGTTTTTGATCGGTGGGTAAATGAATATCTTGCATCAATTTTTTGGTTTCAAAATTTTAAACGAAAAAATGACGTATACCCCCGTTTTTCCACCTAAAAAATCGATTGAACGCAGTCTCAACACATAGTTCCCCTTAAAAAATTAACTTTTTCTTTAGAACATCGATTTTTGACCTATAAAGAAAAATTCAATTTAAGCAAAACCATGTGTTAAAACTGCGTGCAATCGATTTTTCAGGTGGAAAAACGGGGGTATACGTCATTTTTTTGTGTAAAATCTTGAAACCAAAAAATTAATGTTAGATATTCATTTACCCACCGATCAAAAACGCCATTTTTGAATGATCTCAAAAATGAATGATAGGTTTTTAAAAAGGCCATGCAAATATTACTCCTAAGTCTGTCCTCTATTGAAATACGGAACATTTTTTTCGATTTCTCCACGAAATTTTTTTTGTCTTTAATGGACCTGGTGTGGGGCATGTCCTTCCACATTAAAATGTTTTAAAAAATCTGACAATTGTTTCCTAACGGTCCCATTATGTAAAAAAAGTCGTCAAAAATTATTTCACTATGTCCCCCTCCATCCTGCCTATGGCACTGCTTCAACTTATCTTTCTTTAAAAATCACCATCATTTTTCGAGTTCTCTCCCCTATACCAATTCAATCATGACATCCCTTCATCAGGAACTGCCCCTATTTCATGTGCATCATTATTCAAGAAAATTTTATAAATTTAAAAAAATATAAATACACAAAATCATATCAAAAAATTTATATGATTACTTTAAATGGAGGTCTTATTTATCTCGGTGACTCCACTTAAGAGCCACTTCTCAAATCTCAGGTTTTTTCAGGTCATTTTCTACGAGCAACCACAATTTCTGGCGCCATTTTTTGTGGCAAGTCTGAATTTCGCAAAAACAATATAAGTTTGTCCTCAAAAAACCAAAGAAAAATTGAAAAAACAACATTTTGTTCTTAAACAACAAAAATGACCGGTTTTTGCTTATATTTTTTTGTTTTTTCAATTTTTCTATGGTTCCTTGAGGACAAACTTATATTGTTTTTGCGAAATTCGAACTCTCCACAAAAAATGGCGTCAGAAACTGTGGTTGCTTGTAGAAAATGACCTAAAAAAACTGAGATTTGAGAAGTGGCCCGTGTACTTTGTAGTCGCATCTCGAAAAAAGATATTTTTACAAAAACGACTCTATTAGGGATAAAATCATGCGAAAAATCGATTGCGTGCATTTCCGAAGCGTGAAAATGCTTCCTTGACCCTGATTCAGGGAAATATATATGTGTATTGAAGCGGAAATCCAGCATGTACTAATTTCCTTGAATCAGGGAAACATGTTCAAGCTACGAGAATGCGCGCAATCGATTCCCCGCGTGAAATTACCCCCAGAAATATGATTTTAAGGGAGAAATTTGAAAAATTTTCGATTTTCGCTTCAATACACACATCTATTTCCCTGGTCAAAGAAGCATTTTAAGACTTCGGGAATACGTCCAATCGATTTTTGCATGATTTTACCCCTAATAGGGTCGTTTTTGAAAAATAAATTTTTTTCTAGATGCAGCTAAAAAGTACACCTCCTTTAAGTGGAGTCCCCGAGGTAAATGAGACCCCTCCTTTAAGATATATGTATGTTTCAATTTTAAGTTTCTAGAGTTTATTAGGAGACCACATTTAAGGAAGCTGGTTGTACTTGTATCAAATTGTTAGGTCTAATAATTTTAACCAATCCATTAAAATGTTTTAAAATAGCTCTTCTATAGCAAGGAATGCAACTGCACATGGAAATGGTGTTAAAAACAGAATGTAATGTAGCCAATTCAAATCCTAGCCAAGAAAAGTCTAAATACACTGCTCCTAATCAATATAAAGCCACCATATTTGTTACGAGTTCCGGACATTAGAAGTCGAAAGAGCGGTTAAAATTTTTCTAAATAGATAGGCAGCAGCCGAAAACTATATTTTCACAAAAAATTTTGGCATCCCACAGCCAAAAATAAAAAA
>JAQGBS010003744.1:0-11128 GCA_034698545.1 Acrobeloides obliquus
TGTCATGATGGTTGAAAATATTCCTTAATTGTGTATTTGGTGAAAAATTGTATAGCAAATGATTAGATTTTTATATACTTTCTTCCGCGTAAATCATTTCTATTGAATGTTTACTAACGAGGATGAAATACATCAAAATTGATATGCTCAAATGCTAAGCGTCATAAGCTATGGTACTTTTTCTTCGTATTTTGTATTTTTGCGCGGTACTTAGTAAGATGATGTATCATAATTTCCCTGCATCATGATGCTTAAAAATATCTTTTTTTCGTTCTTTTTGTACTATTAGTTAGTACTCATGAGTACTATCGAATGAAAATGAAACAGATATTGAAACGAAAATCGCTTGAATCAGGGAGATGTGTTCATGCTTCGAACATAAATGCAATCGATTCTTCGCATAAAATTACTTCCGAGAACATTGCATCAAAAGATCAACTCATGTGAAATTTTTTCAATATAGAGGAGATGATTATTTAAGCTCATCCTGTATTTGAATAAAGAATATTTTTTGTTGAAAATTTGAAGTGTTAAAATTTGGATGCATCTTCTATGGGTACACTATTTGAAGAATATTTTATTAGTCACAGCAAACTAGCCAAAATATTCTTATTTTATGATCTGTAAAACTGCTTAAGACTTTTGGTCAAAAGTGTGTGATCTATGCTGAGTGTTCCTTGTAAGTATGTAATATGAAATTTGGAAGTTTTTTCGCCAAAACAGCCTATATAGGTGTAAAATCATGCGAAAAATCGATTGCGCGCATTCCGAATCTTGAACATGCTTCCTTGACTCTGATTCAGAGAAATAAGAGTGTGTATTGAAGCGACAATTTAACATATACTAATTTCCCTGAATCAGGGTCAGAAAAGCGTTTTCAAGCTTCGGAAATGTGCGCAATCGATTCCCCGCATGAAATTACCCCCAGAAATATGATTTTGAGAGAAAAATTTGAAAATTTTTCGATTTTCGCTTCAATACACAAATCCATTTCCCTGAATCAGGGTCAAGAAAGCATTTTCACGCTTCGGGAATGCGAATAATTGATTTTTCAAATGCTTTTACTCCTATATAGGCTGTTTTAAAAAAATGAATAAAATAGGGGATAAATACACCGCCAAGTATTTACCAATTGTGGGCTGGCTTAGGCAAGCCCACTCGGTCTTGTCTCGGGTTATTCCGCTAGCATGTAGTCTCATAAGTGGCCGCTTATTATGTAGTCTCTGTATATTAGTAGTGTCTTTAGTTGCTTATAATAAACTCTATTTAATTACCGCTAGCCAACCCTACAAGGCATCATATACAGGGGCCACAATATCTTTCGCTTAAACAGACTATACCAACATTTAACACATTTTATTTTTATATAAAACAACAACAACAAAAATTTTACAGTTCATTGCTTGAACTATTAAATTTATAATACAAAGAACCCGATCCAAGGTATAGAAACCCAGTGGCGAAGCTAGGATCTGGGCTTGGGGTGGAGATAATCCTAAGATTGGCGAGATCGGAGTTGTTTCATCTCCCTCCTACTTTACCGATCTATGGCGACTATACCTTCGTACCCGCGAGTCCGATAATATATAAATTATAAAAAAAATTAAAGGAAAATATATATTTTTCTTGAGCATTATTTACACTATTAGGGCTGCGCGCGAGCGGGATCCTGCTCCGCAAATCCCGCCCGCAACCACGCACGCACATTTTTGAAAATCCCGCAACCCCGCCCCGCAAATTGAATAACCCCACAATAATTTTTTCCAAAAATTTGGCAAAATCGATCGTTTATAAGTAATTTTTTCATTAACAGCCAATTTTTTATCAATAAAATTTAATCTTTTTAACCCCACAAAAAAATCCCGCGGGATCCCGCCCGCAAGCTTTTAAAAACCTTGCAATCCACCAGTGACGTAGCCGAAAATTTCGGAAGGGGAGTACACCATTTTACTCTCCCAAGATGTTTTTTCGCCATTTTTTCCGAATTTTTTAAAAAATCATAAGAGTCCTACAAAGTGATTTTTTCGCAATTTTTCCAAAATTTTCAGCCCCAGAAGGGGGCACCTGCCCCCTTTGGTTACGTCACTGAACCCTGCCCGCAGGCCAACGCGCAGCCCTATATACTATTATATAAAAATACTAATCCAATAAAACTATATACAGAGAGATCGGTATATACAAAGTGAGTATAAATCGGATTTTTGAAAAAATTCAAAAAAATTTTTCTTGTTAAAAATGATTAATTTTCACTTTTAAAACCCACAAAAAATTGTGAAAATTTTTCAAAAAATCTGATTTTTTATTCACCTTGTACTCGTTCTATAAACGTTGTTTTTTGGGGCACATATGAATCGAGGGTTGGACGACCATTTCAAAAAAGTTACAAAATTCTTGATTTTTTGAATGAGAAAAAAAATAAATTCTATAAATGAATCCAGTGTTTTGCATCCAAATTTCATATGCAATATGCGAGAAAGAGTAACCTTTTAAAAAGATCGTTCAATTCTCGAATCATGTGCTTTGAGAAAAATCAACGTCATACATGGGCACGTCCCAGGTGACCCCAGTGTTTCACCTGGGGTTGGGTGTTGTGAGGCGGGGGGAGGTTGTGAGGGATGTAGGATGTGGGTCAGAAGACCGACAAATTGAGGATTAATAGTCGAAAAGTAGGTTGCTTGGAGCAGCATATTATTTTTGGGAAAAAATATTTTTTAAATTTGTCAATCATTTTTTGTCGCTTTGTTTGACATCATCGGGAGGAGGACCAAATGAAGGTTGTGGATTTTTTGAAAATTCCACCTGGGGAGCTGCCCATGTACGAGCAACGTTTAAATTTAAACGTACAAACCACTAAAAAATAATCATCATTGAAAGAAGCGTCCATTTTAGGTGCTATTCCCCATTTCTAACATTTTAAAAAGGATTTTAGAAAAAAATTTCGGGGAATAGCCTAAATTATGACCAAAATAAATACCCCGTTAAAGGGGATGCCAATTAGGGTCCTTTCTCCAAAAAATTTTTTTCTAAAATGATCATTTTAGGGTAATTCTATGCGGGAGATCGATTGTGCGCACTCCCAAATTATGAAAACGCTTCCTTGCCTCTGATTCAGGGAAAGAATCGGTGTGTTGAAGCGAAAATCAAACATCTTTGGATTTTTATGAGAAAACCGTCGTAGGTTTTTCTAGGCGGGGAATCGATTGTGCGCATTCCCGAACCTTGAGAACGCTTTCTTGACCCTGATTCAGGGAAGGAATTGGTGTATTGAAGCGAAAATCAATTTATTTACATAAATACGTATCCTTTTTACATGAAAAATTTTTTCATGAAATAGTCCATAATTTATACCCCCTTTAAAATTTGCATAATCCCAAACGGCAAAGAGTTGTACAAAACATCTCTATTAGGGATAGTTTCATGCAAGGAATTGATAGCACGCATTACCGAAACCTGAAAATGCTTTCTTCAACTGTTTTTCTCCAAGATACTATGTGCGCAATCGATTCCCCGCCTAGAAAAACCTAAGAATCGACGGTTTTCTCATAAAAATCCAAAGATATTTGATTTTCGCTTCAATACACCCACCTCATTCCCTGAATCAGGGTCAAGGAAGCGTTTTCACAATTTGAGAGTGAGCACAAACGATTTCCCGCATAGAATTACCCCTAAAAATGATCATTTTAGACAAAAAAATTTTTGGAGAAAGGATCCTAATTTGTACCTCTCTCCTTTAAGAAAAAATTACCAACTATATGTGTGCTATTATGAATTTTAGTTTTCGAACATTCTATCAACTTTCTATACCTGTTGGAGTAAAGGATTCTGAGCGCGATTGTTATAATCTGTCTTAGGTGCTAAAATAATAAATTAAATCGTACAAATCTACTGCAGTAAAAAAGATTTTACTTTTTCGATTTGCACTGAACTTTCTTCTATACAGGTATAATATCAAGATGGCCAGTAATAACACAAAAATGGGAATACTCCAATAAAGCAATGTAGGCAGCATCTCGCTAGGCGTATCAGGTTCCAAGGGGGTTTTAATGGGTAGTGTTGGATCTGAAAAAGATTTTTAGGCAATAGGAACGAATGCACCGCACAGTTTTTTAAGGATCGCACAGGAGCTTTTGCGCAAGGATCTTCCGCACATTTTTGAATTTTTTTCTCATATTTTTTTAAAGATTTTTTGCCAATCGTTTCAATAAACACCATTTTATTGAAATTCAGGCAACTTTTATTAATGAAAAAAAATGTGCAGAAGATCCTTGTGTGATCATTCGTTGCGAATGTATACATGTGCGGAAAATCCTGTGCGGAAAATCCTGTGCGGAAAATTTATGTGCGGTGAATCCGTGCGGAATTTTTTTGTGCGGTGCACTCGTTCCTATTGCCGATTTTTTTAGTATACTTTAAATGAACATTATTCCTAGAAAGTTCAATATGAAATTGGGCAAAAGTTTTCGGATACGACCGGGATTCGAATCCAGAACTCTTGGCTACCGTCCAAGTGCACTACTAATTGTGCTACCGAGACCTACGACTGATGCCCGTTAATTGGTAAATAATTGACGGTGTAAAAAAAATAAGTCCTAGCAAGTTTACCATATAGTTTAGAACTTAATTCTTGATCTGATAATTTTGTTGGCGGAATGTCGACTGGCTTCTTTGTTAAGTGTTCTTTTATAATTTCTAAAATATAAATAATTTATTAATTTTACAAAAACATTTACCAGCAACATATTTTAGCAATTCTTTACACAATGCTCCCTCTTCGTGCTCTAAAACGAATTTTAATTTTCTTACAAAGTTGCGTTAATGGTGTTTATTTTTAGCTTTAAAACTAAACATAAGTTTAAATTTTTCCTTAAAAGACTATTGAAGAGATAGAGACTATGATCAAAAGCTTTTTTTAAAAATGCACTTACCCAAAGTGGTTTTATTGGCCAGCCTTTTTTCCAACAAATTAAGTTTCGTTTCAATTTGTTTTTCTATTATTTCTAATACATCTGGATTATTAATATCCTTAGATTCCGATTCGGTCGAACAATGTTTCTTGTTGTTCCCATTCAAAACATCTTGTTTTAAATTCCTAAAATTGCTATATTTACGGGGGTCCAGTTTGCGACTACTTCTCAACAAAATTTTTGAAAGTGCCATTTTAGGGTAATTTTGCTATGAAAAATCGATTGTGTGCATTCCCGAAGCGTGAAAATGCTTCCTTGACCCTGAAAATATAGATTTTTGGACCAAACAAGCACTAGTACGTGGTTTGAAAAGAAGTTTCTATATTAACAAGCATCTATGATTCAGTGACAAAGCATCGGCTTAGTAGCCACAAGATTTCGGGTTCGAATCCCGCTTGGAGCTAAATTTTTTGCAAAAAGTAAAATTTTTCGATTTTTACTTTGTGCAAAAAATTTTACTCCAAGCGCGATTCGAATCCGCAACCTTGTGACCACTACGCGCTGCTTTGTCACTGCACCATAGAAGATTGTTGATAGAGAAACGTCTTTTCAGTGTTTTTTTTTGGTCCAAAAAATCTATATTTTCCCTGAATGATGATCAAGAAAGCATTTTCACGCTTTGGGAATCATTTTTTCAAAAAATTTTTGAAAAATTTTCATTTTTTTTAACAGTCTTTTCAACACGCTTGAACGCAGCCTGAAAAAGTAAAAATATTTCGGCGAGGACGGGGATCGAACCTGCGCCTTTCCGACTGTAAAACTAACGCTTTATCAACTGCGCCATGAAGGTAGATCGACGACTGGTTTTCATTTCTGAACAAATACCTACGCTAAAAAAGCAAAAATGAAAAATTGAAGTTTTAATTTTTCTAGAGGGTGTATCGCCATGATTTTAGTGTCGTTTTTCTTTTTTCGCCAAGCTCTTTTCAAAAACCTAAGCCATAACGGGATCATGCTTAAGGTTATGAAATTTGTCCGTATAGACAGACAAACGCACATTTCTCGTTTAATATTAAAAAGGGTGGCCAGATAGTAGCAGCATCTCCAAAAAAATTTTTCTCACAAATGCTCGTAATTGATTTTTCACATCATATTGTCCCAAATAATGTAATTTTGGAGAAAAAATTTTTTTGGAGACGGCCTGGCACCTCGATTTAAAGTTATATTTTTAAACTTTCTTAGAGAGTTACAAAATCGTTTTTTTCAACTCTAAAGCTTATAATCTAACTCTTACTTTTCAGATTCCTTGAGATCAACATCGCCAAGACATAGTCGTTGTTTCTTATCCCAAAGGCAGTGTGGATCTTGAATACATTTTGTACACGACAGTGAAGAATTACAATTATGCAATGGCAATCCGTACAGGTACTTCCTTGTTAGTACTAGCAAAATATGTTCATTCCATATTTTCATTTGGATGATTTTCTAAAAAATATCAATCGTTTACGACCATTGGGGGCAAAAGTTCGGCGACACTTTCCCCAAGCGATTTCTCGAAGAGGAAAAAAGCTTTGGATATAATTTTTTTTATAGTTGCTTCCTCGCTGTAGATTGGGTCCTGCTAAAAAATTTTAAATCGCTCATGTTTTTGCTTTAAAAAGTTTTTTTCGAAACATTGAAACGAAAAAGAAAACATTGAGCTTGTACCCATGCAAAATCAAATTGTTTATTGAAACGAATTAATAGGTAAAAATTCAAAAAAATTTCAAAATCTTGACAGTTTAGACTTATAATAAAGTGTTTATAACTCGTCGAAATGAATAAAATGACACTAAATTTATTGAATTTTGAAAATGTTTTGGCTTATTGAAACAAAAACATGAATCAGGGATTTCCTTTCAATAACCCAAAATATTTTCAAATTTCAATCAATTTGGTGTCATTCTATTTATCTCGGCGAGCTATAAACATTTTATTATAAGTCTTTTTTCCCAAACTGTCATGATTTTGAATTTTATAATGATTTATTAATTCGTTTCATTACATAATCTGATTGATCACAAGCTCTTCGTTTCAATGTTTAAGACACAGTTTCTGTAAAAATCACCCATGGCCAACAGAGGGCCGGAAACACGATATCTGAGAAACGGATGAAACTCAGCTGGAAAGTTGTGCCTATACCCATATAGTAAAACGGCATTCAACTTTTCCGATGAAACTTTTTAACTTAGGAGAAATCGGGGTCGGACTATGGGTGACTCACGAAATAGGCCTATTTTACTTTTTCCGCGATATCTTTTTTTCCTTGAGGATTCAATCGAAACTAACTTTATGTTTCTAATATAAAGTGGGGTCGAGGAATCTTCCTGTATAAAAATTTTGGCCTGAAGTCAACTCCTTCGAGGAGATCCGCCACTTTTGGATACCCCAAAAACCCTGTTGGGCCTTTAAGCATTATTGGAAGTATAATGCAAAAAAATTTCATCCGAATTTTTTTTCTGAAGCGAGAAAAATGGTTTTGAAGCAAAAGTGTCCCCGAACTTTTGCCCCCTCCCCTAATAAAATTTATTACCCCTTCAAGCTCACACCATATATGGAAATCAATAATTGCATCAGCTCCAACAATAATCTTCAAGATCTTGCCACTTGAAATAGCGAGATAAAAAATTTCGTAAACTTGTCCATCCAATGAATGATAGATAGTCGATGCATCGTTGATAAAAACTTCATGCTCATAAAATTCAAAATCTATTATGGTTCTTCTATGAAAGCGGTTTAACATGAAGCCTTCTGTTAAACCAGGTGTTGACATAAATTTATTCTAAATTTAAAAAATCGTTGATAAACGTCACTTTTTACCCCTAGTGGGTGTGTTTCGGTAAAAATTTTGGCGTTTTTTACTTGGGGTCACGTTAAGTGTCCCCTCCTCCCGAGTTCAGTAGCTTCAAAATTTCTAACCTTTGTAAGATTTTGCCACTGCTCTTCTTGATTCTTAACATATATAAGATCAAGAGTATATTGATCTTCTAACGTATCCAAAATTTCCTTTATTCCAAATGAGCACAAGCCATTTATTGTATGGCCATCTCGAATTGTCTTGGACACCAAAATGGTTAGTCTCCCATCTTTCGTTTTGTTGTTGAAGTTTATAAAAGCAGAATTTAGCTAAAATATGTATATTTAGAAAGTTTTTTTATATCATACACGAGCACTGGGGAAAGTTTTGGTCATGAAAGGGGGTCATAAAAAGTTTTGACTTTTTTGTTTTTTGCTGTTTTTCTTAAAGGGGGTGATTTTGCGACCATTTGAGAGAAAAAAACTTTTTTTGTAAAAATGACCCTATTGGGCGTAAAATCATGCGAAAAATCAATTGTGCGCATTCCCAAAGCATGAAAATGCTTCCTTGACCCTGATTCAGGAAAATATAAATTTTTTTGACTTTTTTATACTAGTACTTGGTTTGAAAAGACATTTCTCTATTACAAGCTTTGGTGGTGCAGTGACAAAGCAGCGGTTTATTGATCCTAAAGATCGCGGGCTTGAAGCCAAATTATTTTTCGCAGAGTAAAGATCGAAAAAAATTTTTAAATTGAAAATTGAGGGTTGGAAACGAAGTAAAGTTTGTTTCAACCCACAATTTAATCACTAATATTCCGACCCCGGTAAGATGGCAGGCAACATTAAGTTTTGCAGGTCGAGGGTTCGAATCCTCTTAAATAAGTTGGGCCTGCATGTTCGATCCCCGGACATCTAAAACTTTTGAAGTTCAAAAAATTCTTTTTACAAACAATGGAGCAAAAAATTTTTGCACCATTGTTTGTAAAAGAATTTTTTGGAAATCAAAATTTTTGCCCTAGTGGGTTCGAACCTGACGGTCTCAACGTTGCTTAACTTGCCAGATCGGACAGGATTGCTCACTACTAGGATCGGGATATTAGTGTTAAATTGTGAGTTGAAATAGACTTTACAGGGTTGTAACGGGAGGGGGGCCGGTTAAAAGGACGGTGCACGCTCTAATAATTTTGAAAGACAGATTTTTGTGCCAATAATTAGATCTAATTGCAAGTCAGGCAATTTTGTTGAATTTGTAAATGTTTTTCAAAAAGTTTTTTGTTTCAAACTTTTTAGAACGCTTGAAAGCTTTGTTGAAAAAATAATTGTTTTTATACAAACATTTTGGTTATTCTTCTTTCAAGCGTTTCAACAAATTTGGAACAAAAAACTTTTCAAAAACAATCACAGATTCAACAAAATTGCCTGAATTGCAATTAGATCTAATTATTGGCGCGAAAATCTGCTCTTCAAAATGGTTAGAGCATGCACCGTCCCAAGAAAAATCCAAAATTTTGACCTGTTTTCGGAAAATCATCATTAAAAAAAAAAGAAAAAAAGACCATTTTTCTGCTAAAGGAGAAGCACGTGTACTTAATGACCCTTTTCTATGGCTATGTCACTAGAGGGGAGAAGAGGGGGGGGGGTTAAAAGAGGAGCTCCCTCTCTTATGTTTTTTATGGTTAATATACCGTTTCCAAACGCTTGACTTTTGACCATTTTGCGGACCTGCATATCAGCTGTACACCAATGGTCTTTCTACTTTTGCCTTTTTGTTTCAAATAGGCGATTGGTGTATCCGTGCTACAGGTTTGAGGATTTGCATGCTGCGAATCATCCTTTGGTATTGTAGGACAACCAGCTAACTTAACTTCTGTAACACATAATAAAAGATCGTTCTAAAAGTTATTTATTCCCGTTAAAAAAAGTTGAGAATTACGTCTAGGTCAAAACACTTCTCCTTACACGGTCCGTTACAATAATTACTAAATATGGTGGGCATCTCTTCATCGGCTTTGATAAGGCCTTTTAACGAGGCCATTTCTGCTACAGTTTTTTCCATAACTTTGTTCTGTAAAGTTATGGGGTCGACTAAGTACGAATAGGACCTAAAAACTTATTGTTCTCAAATTAGACACCTTAAAAATAAGACTTACACATCTTGAAGTATGACATCATCTCCTTGAAATAATAACTGTCTCTTCTTGGGAGTATGCGTGTGTTCTAACGGGATTTTTGGGAAATTTTGAACTAAAATTAGATCTTTGAAGTAAAATTGAATGATTATGCAGATAAAAAATTTTTAAATTACTGTTCTGGCATTCTTCTGATTTCTTGTAAATCAGTATGAAAAAGAAGGTAATTAAGGTCCATGGGTCAGCACGGACAATAAAATTCATGTTAGAATATTGATGAAAACAAGTTGCCTTGTATTCAATAAAAACTTGCTCATTTATTTAAAAAAGTAGAAATTTAAATGTTTGCCTAAAAATTTATCTCAATAAACTATAAATTATGAGGTTTTTGAGTTTGTCGGATTCTCTTGTTTTCAAAAGTCTTGTTTCCACAGACCCGTTGTCTTGGCTAGCGACGAATTTAAACAAATTTCGGTTGGAAGCTCGAAAAATATCGTAAGGATTCCCCCTATGTTTTTTCCGGCATAAATATTGTTTTTTTGGCTCTAGGATCTTCCACAACAATTTTCACGGGAAAGTGCAAAAATCGACCGTTGTGAAAGCTCTGGAACAAGTTCCTCTGGGGCCCGTTGCTTAGTTCAGAAACCAGAAGTCGGATCCCGAAACCGGAAGTTAGAATCGGAGATCAAAAGTAAAAACTTTCGACTTCCGGTTTCAATTTAGTCCAAATGTTCCAAATCGGAATTGGAAGTCGGAAGTTTTTACTTCCGATCTCCGGTCCCAACTTCCGGTTACGCAACTAAGCAACGAGCCCCTGGTTCCCGCCACTTAACGTTGACTAAACTCTGCAAAAGTTTTTTTATTGTATCCGAAAATTACTCATTTAGGGATAATGTTATGCGGGAAATCGATTGCGCGCACTTCCGCAACCTGAAAACTTCAGAAAAATGGTGAAAATTTGCCAAAAAAACGACCACGCAGGGATGCAATTCGATTTTCTCGAGAAATGAACAAATATCCCCTCATGCATCCCTGCATGGTCGTTTTTGGCAAATTTTCACCATTTTTCTGCAGTTTTCAGGTTGCAAGAGTGCGCGCAATCAATTTTCCGAATAAAATTACCCCAGAAAAAGGGGTCAATATCGTGGGGGGCGGGGGAGAACAGAGTTTACATAAATCGCCTTAAAGGACCAGTCCAGTCAGTTACAATCATATGAAAAAATGATATATTCGGAAAGATCATGAAAAATGGAGCAT
>JAQGBS010003745.1:0-11123 GCA_034698545.1 Acrobeloides obliquus
GTTGATAGTACCCGATTATTTTCAAAGGCATAAAATTCAAACAGGTGAAAAATTTTTACTTTTAAGCTTTTCGTTTTGAAACACAAATTTTAAAAATGATTTGTATTGAGATGAGAATTAAAATTTTGTGTACTGAAACGAAAATTTGCAATTTTGGAAAATTTTGTGTTTTAGAAAAAATTTTGAAGTTTTGCAACTTTTATGGTGTGAAGCGAAAATTTGAAACATTTTGTTATTAAAACGAAACTTTACAATTTAAAAAAATTTTGTGTATTGAAACGAAATTTTGCATTTTTGAAAAAAATTAATGTTTTGAAATCAAAATATTCAATTTTGGTTCATGAAAAAATTGATTCAAATTCACAAATTCTAGATAATCAAACAGTCAATCAGATTCTTACCGTTTTACTAACTTTACCAATGTTTGTTGGTGGAATAATGGCCTTTATACTCGACAATACGGTGCCAGGTTTTCCTCTTAATGCTCAAAATATTCACACACAAAATTTTTTAGGTGCAACTCGTGAACAAAGAGGTCTCAGAGAACGTGGTCAAGTTTATGATTTAGGTCCAGAAAATCGTGATATTTACAGCTTCCCTCAACCAATTATGAAATTTATTGAAAAATTTTCATTTTTAAAATTTTTTCCTTGTATACCAAAAAAGAAGGAAATTTCAACAAGTCGGATTGATACGAGCAAGGCTACTTATATTCCATAATTTTCTTATATTTTTTATAAAATTTGCATTATTTTTTGTAAATATATACGGGAAGACCAGACAGCAATTTGTGTCACATTTGTTATTTTTGAGCTATGCTGCATAAAATACAGACAAAACAATTTTTGAATAAAATCCTGATAGCCGAAAATGCAAATCAAAATTAACACATGGAAATTTGTTAGCATGTTTTGTAACAGCCATATCTTCCTGTAGGAATTGAATTGAGCACTCGTTGACTCCTTATGTGAAAGCTGGTGATCTGCGCTACAGATTTTATATTAAAGGAGGAGCCAACTTTACAGCAGCATCTCGAAGAGTGCATTTTCAAATTCAAATTTTATATCTCCTCAACCATAAAAGATTTTTGATCGGGATCTTTTTTTAAAATATTCTACGCATTGTGATAAATATTTTTTAAAAAGACTCCGACGAAAAATCTTTTATGGTTGAGGAGATACATATAACACTTTGAATTTGGAAATGCACTCTTCAAGATGCTGCTGTAAAGTTGACTCCCTCTTTAACATTTATAGCAAGTTTTAGCTTTAATAAAAATTTATACTTCAATCTTTGAGCATGTCCCGATTTTTCGATTGCCATTTTTGGCAAAGATCGCCATTTTTGACTCAGTTACGAGGGTTTTCAGCCAAAGTGGTTGTAACAAAATATTAATAAGGGAAGCATTTTGAAGGTTCGTTAATGCTCACAATCGATTTATTGTATAGAAAAACCTTCATAGGGTCTATCTTGGTGAAAATTAAAAACTTTAAAAAATTAAAAAAATCGCAATTTTTTGAAACATCCTGTAGATAAAATTTATATTTTCTCATTATAATAAAAGCAGACTAAAAAACATCATATTAATTTCAAAAGTGGGCTATGTATACACAATGTTTTCTTCTTTTCTCTAGCGCATATTTCCATTCTCTGCGCTCTCTTGTGTTTTTGTTGACAATCATATGTGAAAAGTTGACGAGACATTCATTTCATCAGACTTGATTATGCACTCTTTTATTTTTTACTTGCAAAAAGAATTTTCGAGTAATTTTTTAAAGCGTTCTTAAACAAATTTGGATTTCCTTTAGGATTTTAAATTTTTTATATATTGAGTCGTTCAATAAATATAGTTCGTTTTACGAGAAGAAGAAAAAAGTCGCCGCTTAATAGTGCAATGGATAAGGAAGCCGCTCATTCGAAAGGGCTAGTTAAGCAAAGTTGGACTTACAAGTTCGAGGGTAAACTTTTCTTCAAAACTGATTTTCAAAGAAAATTTTATTTTTAAGGAGAAAAATTTTTTGCTCCCTACCAATCAAAAGTTTTTTGAAAATTAGAAGTTTTATCATAGCGGGATCGAACCTGCGGGTCCAACTTTGTTTAGCTTACCAGATCGGACGAACGACTTCCTTATCTACTGCACTATGAAAAGGAAACTTTAATGCACTCTTCTCGTGAAATGGACTATAAGTGCTTTTGAGCGTTGATAAGGAACACTCATTATGTATTATTCTTTGCTCAAAAAGCTCAGTTAGATCCGAAAGTTCATCAAAAATGAGTAATAATATCTAGATGTCCATGGGGAAAAAATTTTTCTATGGGCTTCACAAGATTTTTACTCGTATTTTTTCGTTTTAAGGCCATATCTCGGTCATTTTAAGTCCGTTTAAGCTGATTTTGTTTTTAATGAAATCCCGAGATCATGATGAACAACTTTTTAGAACATCACTTTTTGTGAAAAAATGTCTATGTTGAAGAAAAACCTTATATAATTTATGTTTTATTAATTTTATTTAATAGCTCCGGCTTTTTTATATGATTGACAATTTAAAAATTTAAAAGATTTCATTGAGTTCCTTCGGAGTATATTTTTCGTTGCGTCTTTTCATATATTTGGCAGTAAGCTTCTTTTCGCGCTTTCGAGTGTCGATCTTGGTAGCGTGGTCCATGATCGGCTTGGTGAGAATCGCACCCAACTTCATCGGCATGCCACCAAAAGTAGCCAAAATTGGCATCGCAAATTTACGGACTGTTCGATTCATTTTTTTGAATTTGTCCAAAGTTGAGAACCTTGGTTCTTCTAAAATTGTTTCCATGGTGCAAAAAACAGAAGATTTGTGATTTTTGGAACCGGAAATTTTTTATAAAAATGACCCCTATCACATTGCACCACAAAGCCGAAAAGGTAGGAGTAAGAGTAAAAAAGAATGTCGCCAATCGACTCAGCTCGCCGAGCGTTTTAAAACAAATACCATATCATGGGTTTTTCTAGTTTGACCCATGGCTGAATGGCTAATACGCTTTGCCTTCTCTTATAGGTCGCGGGTTCGATCCAACGTCCAAAAGTCATTTTTTAGTTTGTTGTCAAAATTCATGAAAATTTTTACATATCCACATCTTTATGCGGGGAAGACGGTGGTGCTATTCTTTTCCATGAAAACTTTTGGAAAAATTGAAAAAATCGAATAATATCAAAAAATGTAAAACTTTTTTCCTCTAAATTTTAAAGTCTTAATGAAAAAATTTTTTTTCGATTTTTTGGATTTTTCCAATTTTTCAAAAAGTTTTCATGGAAAAATAATAGCACCATAGTGTTTCCCACATAAAAATTTGGATAAACAAAAATTTTCAAGAATTTTGACAACAAAATAAAAATGACTTTTGGGCGCGAGATCAAACCCGCGCTCTATGAGCGAAGGCTGATCACGTTAGCTATTCATTCATGAGTCAAACCCCATGATATGGTACTCGTTTTGAAGCACTTGGTGAGCTGAGAAATTTTTTGAATTTTGCCACCACCTTTTCGACATTTTGGAGCGCCATGCATTAAGCCATTTACGTTCAGCGTTTTGTAATTTCAACATGTTATAGAGGTTAATTGGAACTCTTACCATCTACTTCATTAGCATTCTCCTGACTCGGCTTTGAACTATCTTGGCATTTGCACGGTATCACAGAATCTTGTGCTTCCTCAAAACCTAAAAAAATTTGATAACAAAGCCGTTATTATTAATAATAAGTACCGAGCTCCGCGCTCGACGATTGTGTCTCCGAGCTGCACGCCCGATCTACGCTTCTCATTAAAAATGTAGAAGCTACTATACAATAAGGGGGACCACCCAATGAAAATTTTTTGTGTGGAAATGACCCCTCAGGGGTCATTTTAAAAACATGCAGGGAATCTGAATTTAACATTTTCGAAGCGAAAAACGCTTCCCTGATTCAGGGAAGGCATATTGTGTATTGAAGCAAAAAGTCGCAAAAATGCGATTTTGCCTCAAAATGATCCCTTTTGGGGTAAAAATGTGAGGGGAAAGAAAAAGCGTTGTTTTTAGACCAAAATATGTTATTTACTCAAATTTTCGCTTTGATATACAGCTTTTCTTGAATTCGAGGAATTTTATAAATATCAAATTTGGATTCCCCCGTACATTTTTACCCCCGAAAGGGATCGTTTTTACGCAAAAATTGCATTTTTGCGACTTTTCGCTTCAATACATAATACGCTCTCCCTGAATCAGGGAAGAATTTTCTCGCTTCGAAAATGTCAAATTCGGATTTCCCGCATGTTTTTACCCCTAGAGAGGTCATTTCCAAAACAAAATTTTCGAAAAATTTTCACGTGGGTGTCCCCCCTATTGTGTAGTAGCTCAAAAATGTTTAATTATCACTAATACTTTTTTATATTAATCTCTGCTATAGCTAGCCTTTTAAAAAAAATTGTTTTGTCTCAGGTTCTGATGATTTTGGTATCAATCGTTTTCTCTCATTGTCAACTACAACTTTTGTTTTAGCGTTATTAATCGCGCGTTCCCGAGATCGTCTGAACTAGTGATAGAAATTCGGATCAGGTCACGGGATTTTGTCGGGTCAGGCCGGGTCTCCAAGAGACGGGTCGGTTTCGGATTGGGTCGGGTCAATTTTTGAAGTAATCACAACATAATCAAAACAAAAAATACTTTACTTATTAAATGCATATGCTTTAACAAATAATTTCAAAATTTAACAATTTATTTAGAGACAGATTTTGAGACTTCTTTTCTTATTTATTGCCAATTCGGCGAGTCAGATTCTTCATCATAATCATCTTCTTCGTCGTTAGATTCAGTGCGGGTCTTTGGAATGGCTCTAAGAGAAGACTCGATTAACAAAATTTGAGACGCTTTTTTTGCACCAAGTCTACAATTTTGGAGCTAGTAAACCTGAGGAGTACCACTTATACTTGGGCACATGGGTAGTGAACTTTTCAAAGAAAGTGCACTACCCCTTCCCAATTTTTTACATTGGTCCCTCTTTATGTTTTTTCAAAAATTTTTCAAAAATTTGGACAAAAAATAAGGGGGGACCAAGACAATTTTTTCGAGTTTTTAAACAAAATCATCTTAATTCTCCTGTTTTTGTCGCGCGAAAGAATCGACGGTTTTCTCATAAAAATCCGAAAATGTTTGATTTTCGCTTCATACACCCACCCCATTCCCTGAATCAGGATCAAGGAAGCGTTTTCATGCTTCGAAAATGCACGGAATCGATTTCTCGCAAAAATTACCCCTAGAAACGTATTTTTACAAAAATTTTCAAAAAAAATTTTTTTCGAGATCCTGCCATGATTGCTACCCTCTAGAAAAAAATAACGCCGCAGGCGAAAATTTTTTTGAGAAATACTTTTTTTACTATTTTTCACCAAAAATGACTAATTTTTTCAACAAAAATTGTAATTCTCTGAGCATTTCAAAAAAGTATTTCTCAAAAAAATTTTTGCCTGCGGCGTTGTTTTTTTTCTAGAGGTAACAGCCTAAACTACCCAATGCCCAAGTATGGTACCACTTAACGTGAATTTGTTTCGAAGAAAAAATTTTTCATTTTTTTAAATGGAAATGACCCCTATAGGGGTAATTTTATGCGAGGATTCAGACTTTCGCGTTCCCAAAGCCTGAAAACTTCATTATGAACAATAAAATTACCCCTATAGGGGTCAAAATAAAACATTTCAACACATTTTATTTATCAATAAACAGAACATTTTCTTAAAAATCACGTCATAATCTAATGAAAATATAAAAATGTCATAAGTAATCATTATTTTTTATATATAAATTGGTGTACCGGGTCGGGATTTGGGTCACGAATCAGGTCAGCGGGTCGGGTCAGAAGGTCCGGGTCGAATTTTCGGGTTTTTTCAAGCAAAAATAGGCGGGTCGCCGGGTCGGGTTCGGGTCGGTTTTCTATCACGACTCTGCATGGACAGATATACACATGTTACACATTTAGTAGGATTTACCTAACACCGTGCCATTTCCGGGCGGAGAATTTTTGAGGGCGCTCGCTTCTGTTTGCTTATCGCATGACCCTTTTGAGTCATTTTGTGAATCCTTCTTGTCATTGTTCTTTGCAACTGTAAAAACAGCGGCTTCGTCGAAACTATAGTTGCCAAATCCACTCGAGCTTCCATTTTCCTTGGGCTTATTGTCGTTCCTGGCGGTGGCAGGTAAAGTGATAGGACGGTTGACATAGGTGTTGCCAAGATTTCGCACCGGCATGCAATGCTCAATGCCTTCCCTTTGCATCTTTTTGATGAGCTTGTTCTGTCCCTTTCTATTTTTCTAAAAAATTTTTTATTAACACGAGGAAGGCGGATTGTAACCCAAATGGTTTTTGAATCAGAATTTTATGCAGAATAAGATGACCGAAAGATTTTTTGAAAAAAGTTGGTTTCAAAAAATTTACAATCTATTTCATAGGTCGGTAAGCTGGGGGAGAGAGGATCCCCGATGAGGTGGTCCTCCATAAAAAAATGACTTTTTTTAGTTTGAGATAGTCTTCTGACACTCAATTTTTATGGACCATACTGTTCGGCGGGGCCCATGAGGTGGTCCCTCCTTCAATTTTGGGTCCATGAGTGAGTGGGTCAGGGGGAAGATCGCGCTTTTGAAACTTTTTTTCCAATTTCGATCGTATTAAAATGAACAATTTTTACTTCAATAAGTTTATTGGTGCGACTGGTCAACGTATGGTAGAGAGTTGCGTTGCTTTCGTTAACAATCCTAGCTCTATCAGCAAGCAAGATGTTGAGGGTCGCCTTGTCTCTAAATTAAATAATTTTTAAAATAAAAAAATAATATTTTACTGGTTTTTTGCTGCCTCGTTATAGGTGCTTTCGATATCGCCGGCACCTTGGACGACCCATGTTTGATCCATGTTCCGTGCCAAATTTATTCCCATATAGTCCCGACGACCAATTTCCCAGTAGTTTTTACGCAGGTTGTCAAAGTTCTAAAAAAGTGTTTCTACAGCCTGTTTCGGTCCTTTGATATTTCACAAAAATTTTTCCAAAATTCTTCTTCTCGCCGACATGTATTTTTCCGAATAAATTTTTTACCGAACCTTCATAAAAAACGTTAAGAAATATTAAAAAATGACGAAATTGGCAAAATTTCGTAAAAACATTAATTGTTTCTATGAAATTAAATTCGAAACCGGATTCGAACCCTAGCCTATAAATTGCATATTTTTCACTTTATCCACCCGGCTATGGGGTCGGTATGGAATATACATGTTATGGTATTCGTTCTACTCGTCCAGGCAACAGTGTTCGAATCTGTTGTATACTGATTTTTTGTTGTGTTTTACAACAGAAAAACTGTTATGTTGTACATAATAGAATATTCTGTTGTACATCACAACAGTTTTGCACGTTAAAACTGTTGTTCCACAACACAACAGTTTTAACACAACTGATTCAAATACTACTCGACGAGTTGAGCATGACTTGTACTCCTTCAGTTTTAGCACAAAAAACCGCCGTTGTCTGCTGAGTCGGCCATCGACGTTCCCTTTTAGCTTTTAATTTATATGTTACAAAATTAGGGTATCCTACTATTATAAATGTGTGTGTGGTATGTGCCCAGATGATCTCTGGAACGATAGATTTAATGGACCAGTTCAGTCAGTTACAATTATATGAAAAAAATGATATATTCAGAAAGATCATGAAAATGGAGCATTTTTTGTTTTTACGGCATGTTCTGAATCGTTGTAGTTTCCGAGATAATTGCGTTTGAAATTTTGAATTTATTACAAGCTCTTATACAAACTTTTTTGAATTTTTTGCGGACAAATCGATTTTGGCATCGATTTTTTCAATCTTCATAAAATGAACATTGTAGCAATTTTTTATAGCTAAACGAGACGAACAAAATGACACCGAAATTATCCAATTTGAACATTGTTTTGGGTTATTGAAACGAAAACATGAATCAGGGTTTTTGTTTCAATAACCCAAAACAATGTTCAAATTGGATAATTTCGGTGTCATTTTGTTTGTCTCATTTAGCTATAAAAAATTGCTACAATGTTCATTTTATGAAGATTGAAAAAATTGATTTTTCCGCAAAAAATTCAAAAAAGTTTGTGTATTACAACGAAGAGTTTGTACAAAAATTCAAATTTCAAACGCAATTACCTCGAAAACTACAACGATTCAGAACTTGCCGTAAAAACAAAAAATGCTCCATTTTTCATGATCTTTCCGAATATTTCATTTTTTCATTGGTTGTAACTGACTGGATTGGCCCTTTAAATTTGTCAAAATTTGAAAAAAAACTTACGCATTGTATGGCTGTGCGCACGCCAAACCCATGATAGCCCAACGCCTCGATGTTCCTCTCAGTCGTTTTTTTCGTATAGCGCATTATATGCGCCATGATAGTGAAATTAGACAAATTTGTCAAAATATTTGATAGATTCAAGCAAAATGACAACACCAAGCCGACTCTCGAATAAGTCGACTTGTACAATGAGATGCTTATTCGAGAAATATGTCTTTAATATCTGTTGTATTAGAAATTTTGAGTTTCGCAATTTCTTGTACATCTGGAGTTACTTTGATCAAAAAATATAGATGCCGATATTCAGATAAAATGACAAAACATTGGTTAGGGCACAACAGCCTTTGTCCCAGTTGCTTATTCTTTTCGTCAAAATTCCATATGCACCAAGTTAGATAGAGATAGATTTTATTACCCTTTTCATGGCTAGCAAAATAATAGCGGCATCACGTTCTCCGCAAAAAATGTGAATATAAAAAAAATTTCATAAATTTTGCCAATTAAATAAAAAAAGTAACTTTTGAGCGCGGGATCGAACCCTCACCTTATAAGTATATAAAATCCGAGCACGTTAGCTAATCGGCCATGGGTCAAATCTCAAAACCATGATATGGTACTCTTTTTGAAGCGCTCTGGTTTTTAAAATTTTGACCCTTGCTTGCTCCTTTTTGGTACGCAGTGCCACATTTTAGTTGCACAAAAAAGCTAACAGTTTAATTTGTATTTATGCATATTTTTGTCTGAGCTTATGTTTATATAAAAAAATCCTTTTAGTGAAAAGCAGAAAATCAAAAGTTTATCATTTTTTCTTTCATTACTCCTAACTCAATCGATAACTTTGTTGTTTGTTTATGCTTTGTGCTATTTATGTCAATGTGTAAATTTGTAGCGACTTCTTTTTCTTCTGCCCTTTTTCCTTTTGCATACGAACTATTTGTGTCTGATTTGTGTTTTTGTTTAACAATTAGAAGAAATTTGGCTCGTCATCTTTAAATATTATTTCGTTTTCGTGTTTTTTTGCTTTTTGATGACATTTAAAACGAACAACTAGGCAAATATTTTTTCAAAAATCAGACAAATGTATTTTTATCATCTTATAATTTTTTTGTTTCAAAAATTTTAATTTTTAGATTTTCCCCCATAAATTTACTTGGGCCAAGAAAGATGGATCTCTTTTCTATTTTTACTGTATGGCTTACCTTATTTTCTATTGCATTTACTTTTTTGCCTCTGTAAGTATATCACCCCAAGCCACAAAATATGAATAATCGTAAATTTCAGTGTCCTAGTCAAGGATTGGGCCAGACGCGGTACTGCTGACGGGTTTTCATCGGTTGGTCTTGTGATGCCTATGCTGATGTAAGTACATAAAACACATTAAATTACAAAAAATATAAAAATTTAAGGATGTCTTGTTGGTTTCTTCATGGATATATAACGGGTGATAAAGTAAATTTGTATTTGAATTTGGTCAACTTGGTTATTTATCTGTTATACATCGGTGCTTTTGCTTATTATCAGCCTAAGAGAGTAAGATTTATATAAAAAGTATATTTTTTTTAAACGAAACAAGCACTGTGGTTCGAGTTTTTGAACTTATTAATAGCATATTTAAAAAATTATTCACTAGAAACCAAAATACTTAGACTTATAAAGGAACCTCCAGGCATGTTACAACAGGATTGCTTTGCAGTAAAAGGTTAAGAAGCTATTACGCAATAGGGTGACACTCATATTATAATTTTTTCTTGAAATGGGTCCTCATGCAGCTATTGCGAATTTGACATTTTCGAAGCGAAAAAACGCTTCCCTGATTCAGGGAAGGCGTATTGTGTATTGAAGCAAAAAGTCGTTTCGATTAATCAAAAATTTGTAAAACTTAACTTTTTACTGCAAAGCAATTCTGTTGTAACATATCTGGAAGTTCCCTTGCTAGGCTTACAAGGGGATACCGCGAGGTGTCCGAAAATTTTTTCGATTTTTTCAAACATTCCTTTTGCATAATATTTAGTGTGAATTATTGATTCATATTCCTCCTAATTCTAGAGTTGAAAAACCCTATTTTACAAAAATGCAACAAAATTTCAACTCAGGCGAGAATCGAGTCCGGGACTGTATGGCTATAAATTTATAGTTTGTTTTGACTCACAATTCCAAAATAATTTCTCGACCCCTGTAAAGAGCGATTCCATCGATCTGGCAAGTTAAGCAGCTTGGACCGCAGGTTCGATCCTACTAGGAGCCAATTCTTTTTGCAGTGTCCAAAAATGGATAAAAATTCTTGTCTAGACATAATTTTATGCGGGGTAATCGATTTGCGCATTTCTGAAGCGTAAAAACGCTTCCCTGCCTCTGATTCAGGGACGAAGTGGGTATTTTAAAGCGAAAATAAACTAAAAGTCGAATTTTCACTGGAAAACCAACTGTCTAGGGGTTTTTCTATGAGAGTAATGAATTGCGAGCATTTTCAAAGCATGGAAAAATTTACTCAATCCTGATTCAGGGTCGGGATTGGTATATTATAAACATTCTTTTCGATACACAAACTATAACGTTTTGTTTATGTGCTTTTTTCTTTTATTTCTCTTCTAGTTTTTAATTCCGACGTCCTTATATGATTGATTTTCTACAAAACATATATTTTTTTAGCAATACCTATTTGGTCAACTTCTAGCCTTAGTAATTACCTTATATTGCGTATTTACATATGTAAACTCTTTTCCCAAACAAGAGAAAGGTGATAAAATGGCGGCTGTAGCAGCTGGAACACAGTTAGTTGGTATGATTGGTGGTATTTACGAT